>CALSBZ010040180.1:145821-170084 GCA_943591055.1 Gobionotothen gibberifrons | reverse complement strand
AACACTAAAGGGAACAGCAGAAGGAGACAGACAGGAAGTAAACACTATTGGAAACAGTGTGGGATCTGCAGTGTTTAAAGACTGGTTCATGGAAAATAAAATGTGAACGGCTCGCTGCACATTATCCCTTACATGCGGCATTAGTTTTACTCTACAGTAAAGTCATTATATTTATTTCTGAGTGGACAAACACAAAGTGGTCAGAAAACAGCAGGATGTGGATAAAAGTGTCAGTCAAATAACATGTAATAATGTAAAATTGTTCAGACAAACATAGTGTATATTTAGAGCATGGTCATCTTCACTAATGTACTCATATTGGGCAGCCTTTAAGAACAGATGAGTAACTATGTGAGTATAAAATAAAGCATTTCTGAAAATAACATTTGAATTGTAATCCATACAGCAGGTTAAGTATTCACAAAGCACCCGAGCCTGAACCACTCAGTCGTTGAACACATGGTGGCTTTCAAACCACACCATCTTGTTGGCAGGCTCCTGCTAATCTAAAAATAAAGAGCCAGATCTCTGAGTGTGGTGACACCAGTCTGCTGACTGATGTCACCTCTCTGAACACAGCCGTAGGTCAGCCGTAGGTCAGCCGTTGTTCTGCGTCGTCCATGCCAAACAAGAAACAACTGCCTCCTCCCCTGAATATTTGCATTTTATTGTAGTTATTCATTGTAATCCAAATGCTAAATATGTCCTGAACTGACAAGCTGTAAAGTGCAAATGTGACAAATTCCTGACATGCTGAAAAAATCCATCCTTTTTATCAACCATTATCATTATTAAATATGTATTTTTAGCTAACCAATCAGAGCAGACTGGGCTCTGGTTTCAGACAGAGGGTGAAAAGATGTGCTGCAGCACAGGCAGTATGAGAAGACCTTTTTGAACATGGAAACATGTCACAGTAGAGACACTAAATACAAATATGAACCTGAAGATGAGCATGATATCCTATCATGTTTTCCTATAAAAACAAACTAGCAGAAAGCAGTGGAGCTAGGTGACCATTCAACTGGCTTTCAACATGACATTTGATATGTTGCTTAATGAAATGTGCCAATTTGAAGTTACTTCTTTAGATCAATTTACAACTGCATTGATGTCATTCACACTCGTGGCCTTCTTTGTGTCTGTGACACAGAAACATGACCTCCCCTATTTATAATCTCTCCAGCAGAACTCTGATTGGCTCACTTGTTTTTCCATCACAACAACAGAACTATTTTAAGTGCTGAAGAAATAGGGAGATGTTGGCAGTGATTCAGGAACCAGATAAAAATGTAAGATTTGTGGCTTTCGAATACCAACACCAAACTACCGATTCAACCATATTTGTTTTATTTGAGGCACATACAGTATGCCGAATTAATCATTTTATTTGTAAATGTAAACAATACATAATTGTACTATTTTAATATTTTAATAAACAGTTTCTATTATGCAATAATAACTTTAATGTGAAATACATTACATTACATTACATTGCATTTAGCTGACGCTTTTATCCAAAGCGACTTACAGTAAGTACATTCGACCAGGATACATGCGTTTTATAATACCTGAAGACCTTCATATTTTCACCAAACTTTTAAAATGCTGCTTTTTGCATGGTTATGTACTTATTTGTCTTTATTTCTTTACTAATATGTGCTTAACTCTATACTGCATGTAATATGATAACTGGGACTAATAAAGGATTTCTGATTCTGAAATATGTATTATCTATTTTTAAGACTTTTATTTGCTTTATTTTATATCGTTATAAACTATATATGTTTTACTTTTTATTTAGTGATTTTACATTTTATTGTATTGTCATTTTAAGGGGATGAACATGCAGACCATTACAAACGTAATGTACACATGTTTGGAGTTTTATAGTCATTGCATAAACACACATTGACACGATAGCATCTGAGGACGTGTTTACACCATTAATGAAATCCATACATTGATTTCCCTTCTAAAATTGAATTTTAAGATTTATCTTCCATGCAACAATCTAAAAATACACTTTGACAGGAGTGGGGAGGACGAGCCAGAAGATAAAATGTGAATATGCAGTGAGAATAGAAGAGAATAATGAATGGCTGAGTGTGAGTGATGAATACCTGTGCGGTCCGCCTGAGCCCAGAATAGCCCAGCGTCGTTAAAATGCCATCCGGCCCTTCACATTACAGCATGAGTGACACACTGATTCATACACATTCAATTATGGATGAAGCCAGAGTCAATGGAGCAAACTGAGACGCACATGAATTTACACATGCACATACTAATATATGGAAACACCAAAATACAGTCACACACACACACACAAACACACACTTTGAGAGAGCTCATTTAAAGGAGGGTGCTATTTCTGCAGGATCTATTTAAAACACAGGCTGAGGAGGAGATGAGGACTGCAGGGAAAATACGATCCATTAACATCTACTTATCATTATTCATTTTAAAATGGGAAAGAATCGATAAATAACCATGCCCTTTGATAATGAGCATCCAATAACAGAGACACATGATGTAAACAGGGGAATACAACGTCCCATGTACCGTGCAGCATGTTTGACATTTCTATAAATCATCTTATTTATTGATTTACTCATTTGATATCTTATTTATTGCTCTGCTCTCCTTTAAGTATAGATTTCCAGTCTCGTGTACATGTCCTTTTTTTAATTCAAGCGTCTAACATCCAGATAAAATCACTCTTAGCCACATAAATGTGTCTCTGTGGACACATTAGAAATCAAATTAGTGCGCTTTAGTGCGCTACATGCATGTCAAGGTCAGCCCTCGGAAGAGCTGGAGATTCAAATAAGTAGGCGTTATTGGTTTCTTCCATCCTAATACTGTATGTCAGACAGACTGACTTTATAGAAGTGAAAGTGAAGATGAAAAACAAACATAACATGTAGTAAAACGTAAAGAAACGTAACAATATACACAAAGAAAATTACTTCTTAAGATTTAGTGAGCGTAATATGTAGTTACGATAATATACCTTTGTTTACGCCGTGTGGCGTGTGGTGCAGTGGATAGAACCTTTGTTTTCACATGGGAGACGATCACTGGTCTCCTGTTAGATTCTTTTTCAACGTCTCTGACCTCCAGCCTTTATGTAGTTGTTCACTCTTTCTCCTGTCAGCTGACCACCGCTTTTGCTCGTGGCATTATTGCTTTTGTTTTCTGTGTTGTCTCCTTTTAAAGCATCAACTGTGGGAATGGAGGATAAACCTATACTAGTTGATGCAGCAGGCCCTTCTGACACATATCTATGAAGCTGATAACCACTGATAAGATTTAGTTAAAATATTAATACATTAACCCTTGTGTTGTGTTCGAAAGGTGTAACCGTGGTGTTCGCGGGTCAATTTTGACCCATGATTTATGTCAGTCCAAAACACACAAAACAATGACTATCATCCAATATTGTATTAACATCATAACTAACTTATTATGCATTCATAACCGTACAATCCTGTTGTAATTGTATTTGATGGCCCCAAAACACATTACACCACATATTTCACACATGCATGTGTGTGTTCAGGTTCAAGTGTTAGGTACATATTCTTTGAGAAAGGTGGAGTTCCCGTGGGGGGCGGGGGGCAGAGGGATGGGAGACCAGGTGCATGTTGCGAAAAATTAATGTTACAGTGGATTAAGGGGGTGGGGGTGGGGTGTCAAAAGTCAAAGATGAATCTTGATTGGGCCAAATTTGACCTCGAGTGACCCACAACAATTCTGCTGGGTCTTCACAGACCCGAACACCAAATGATACACTTTTTTGAATCATGAAGCCTTGTTCCGATAAAAAAAAACTAGAGCGTAGTTATTATATAATTTTAACTTGAAACGGGTCACGGGAGACCCGACCACAACATAAGGGTTAATAAATAAACCTTTATTTTTCAATACAGCTGAAAATATTCAACAGTAGCAACAAATACACTAAAATAAGCATCACCTTCAATAGCTGTAATGAACACATTCATTGAGCATAGTCAAAATCCAAATATTTTATACATTAATCTCTAAACTTTGACCTAAGTAAATCTACTGATCTATACCAGCATTTTAAAATTACTACTACTGAGTAAAGGGTAATGAGAGGAGGGGGGAAACAGGAAATGAGTTAAACATGACAAGACAGGAAAGCTGAGGAAAATGGAGTTTATATTAGGAAAAGGAAAGAGGAGACCATTTGAAAATGGAAAATGAGAGCAGTGTATGGTGAAGGTCAGGAGTCAGACCAACTGCGTTTTGGTAATACAACTACATGTATTTATCATGTAAGAGCTTTTCAAGACATGTGAGCAGGTTTGGAATTTCGTCATTTTAGGGGCAAGGCCATTTGGCCTTTGGTTTTTTTAGGGCGCAAAGGCCACATGCCAGGGCACATTGAGGGAAACATTAGGATTTGGAGCTTACAAATAAATAACTTCACTTTCTGATAAGAAAAACACATGAATGACATGGAAAACAAATCACTTTTTTAACATCAATAATGTCAAACATATAGGCCTATGCCTCCTTAGTATTACCGTATATAAAATAAAATACTCTACTTTGAATAATTAGTGTTTGGTATGGTCCATCTACTGCTTCTCCCATTCACAAATCCGAAATCAAATCAAAAAATCTAAAGTTCTATAAATATGTAACAAATAGATTCAATTTCAGAGCAGAAGAAACAGCCTTCAAGGGTCAAACTCTGCACATACATCATTCAGCAGTGCACAGTGAAGCTCCAACATTCAACTGTATGAACAAGCAATACTTTGGAATGAAAAAGTGTGTATGTGTGTAAATGAGGGGGAGGGGTAATAATTTATGGAGAGGGAAAGGGTTCTTTTAAAGAGCAAAACTGGGCCAACTACTAAGTTTAAGATTGAATTTAGTCAGGAGAACATAAAAACTTTACTAAGAAACAAAAATCAGAGCTGTCTAAAATATAATCTCAGTAAAAAGATAGTCTAAAACTATTTTAAAATACAATTAAACACAGTTAAAACAATACAAATAATTGAAATGTTAAAATACTTTTCTTCAAAACCAGTCTTTCCAGGGCTGTAAAGGTGCTCCGTCGACACTCTCCTGGACTGCCGTGGTCTCTTAATCCCTTGTTCGTCTGTGTCTGTGCCTCTGCTCCTGCTGCGTTCTGCCTCTGCTGTCTCCTTCAGTTTCTCCCAGTCTCAGGGTGCGTCTCACTTCTCTTATTTTTCATTTCCTCGCTCCTCGGGCTCTGTATCACCGGAAGTTGATTTTTCTGCGCCATCTTGAATACCGTCCCAGTGGCCTTATTTTTGCCGGAGGATCGAGGAGTGATAACGGAGGAGCTATAATCGAGGAACTACCAGACCATCCTCCGGTGAAATCCTCAGACACTCGCCCCGCCCCCTTACTGTGTATCACTCACTGATTGGACGATGCAGCGCATGCACTGATCTGGCTACTGTCAGACGATCAGCTGTGCGGCGTCATCACAAATGGACGTCGCTTCACATTGCTCTTAGAACTCATTTCCCTGCTTCTCGTGGTTTCCTTGCGTCTCTCCATGCTTCCCTGGTGGGAGGGACTAGTCGCAGGGAAACGACGCAAGTGAGGGACGCAAGGAATCCATTTAACCGAAGTGAGATGCAGCTACTAGGCTTGTTTGAGATGAGCGAGACCGACGCAATTGCGATCGCCGTCTTGCTAGTGCGTTGCATGATGGTTAGTCATTTTGTCCGACTTGCTCTGGAGGCTCGCCTACATGAGACGTTGAAATCTCGCGGGACAAAGACGCCCGCAGCCTTGAGAGCGAGGCGCGGCCCAGTTTCTCTCCACGGGCTGCGGAAGGGAAATGCCTGATGGGAAACGTCTCGCTGGTATCTCGAGCTGAGCGCTCATTGGTGGTTTTTACCACGTGCTGCTGATGAAACTCTCCAATTGGCACGGCAAAAGTTTGTTGTTGTTTCGTGTCAGTTTTACGTCGCCACTTCCATTCACATTTGTCATCATTGTTCCACAATGTTTATCATCATGAAATTAATATCTATATATTTGAGACTATACTTGCACTGCTTACCGTTTTTCATACTTTATATATCTTCATACACACTGTTTATACTGCTCACAGGCTGTTGTGTATATCTAGTGTATTCATACCCCTCACTGTTTATTCATCATTCAATTCATTCTATATTTTATTCTGTAGATTGTGTACATTACTTTTCACTTTACTGCTTGTTGCACTCCTGGTTAGAAGTTAAACTGCATTTCGTTGTCTCAGTACCTGTAATATGTCCAATAACAATCAAGTTGAATCTAATCTTGAGCAGGAACAAATGTATTTACTTAGTACATATCTGACATTAACGATCAAACACATTTGTGCATTCTTTATAAATGCAAACCGAGTCAAGCCGACTCCGGATGTGGCAGTATGCACCTTAAAGTTGTTTGCAATCCGCCAAAAAACAGAGAGAAGAAGAAGAAGAAGCCGACTTCAGGCAAGCTTTTTGAGACCTCCCCCAGCTGCAATCGGCTATTCTCCGCAGCTCATCTCAAACAAACCTATACTGTCTGTCCTCTGTTGCTCTTCTCCTTCCATTTATAGGCAGGGCTGTTGGTGCAAATTGGCTCCAGGTGTGGTCACTCATTGTTAATCAGCATGGCAAGGCCAATCCAAACATTTCAAAATAAAAGCATGCAGCAGGAAGTTAAAACCAGTTGAAAAGTAAAGTCACACAATAAAAAGGTATAAAACACACACACTTAAAACCATGCAAGAATGAATCATTAAAATACATTGCCATGTGACGTGTGTGTGTGTGTGTGTGTTGTGTCTCTTTAATAAAAATGTTCAACTCGAGCGTCAAATTCGCCTGACGCGTTCTCGCGGTAGCCAATCAGTGGTGAGGATCTCAGCCTGCCGTCACTGACGTTGAATCAGAAAACCAAAACATCAGCCGTTAGCTGTTAGCACACAGAGCTCACAGCTCCTCATATCTGTTCAGAAACTGGACAAAAGTTAAACATGAACAAAACACAGACTGTCTGTGTCATGGTGAATACAGTTGCTGCTTTATTTCTGTCTTTAGGACGTTGTTGTGAGTTTGGACGGAGCATATACAGGTTGGTTTAGCCTGATCGATCCGATCTCCATTCAGAAACGCCTGCCGTCTTGTCTGCAGACTTGTCAAAGCATTAATTCATGGTTTTTACTAACCGTTATCAGTATTTTTGTTACTTGGGCATCATTTTGAAACGTGTATTACAATTAAATCACGGTAAAATATGTTCATTTTGTTCTAGTTGGTTTCTACCACAGTATTTACATGGATATAAGCCCCGCCCCCTCTCCATAAAAATAGGACACCTGTTAGAATGACAGGAGTAAACACAGCTGACAGCCGCGGTGAAACTCGAGCGATTAGAGTGATGCGAATATTCGCATCGCGTCCATGTGACCGCAGCATAATGCAGTTCAGAGACCAGACCACTGCTCTGACGCTTTTAAAGCAACTTCGAGATTTTAACCTCTTAAGCACGGCAGTGGACCCCCCCCCACAGTTTTTTTTCGAGACTGTGTCTCAGGGCTTCTTAACATTTATGAAACTATTAATGTGTAGCACCAGATTAACGGGAAGAATCTCAGCTAACTGAAGATATGAACCATTTTTACCAAAACAAAACACAAGGGTAATACCAAGCCTCTGAATTAGCACTAAGCGAAAAAATGCTAACGCACTTTAGCACAGAATTCAAAATAAAGATACCCTTATTACTTATCGAAACTGCGCATACAATATATCCGATTAAAGCTGAGACTCCACAGATTATTTAAATGTAGTATCATCACTATGCAAACACAGACATCACAACACGTACCTTTACGGAGCTTTTACGGGAGATCGTCTCACCGTAGCTGTCAATCTGATCAAAATACATTATTATTGGTTTAACTACTAACAGTATATTTTTAAAACATTTTAAAATTACCATCTTGAAAAGCTACAGCATTACAACATTCTAGGCAGATTGTGGACAGTAACAAAGTACATTTACTTAAGTACTGTACTGCTCCACTCCCATTCAGGCAAATAGTGTTTCGCTAAGCTGAACAGCCAATCAGAGTGATTTGCCGACAGCCTCCGCTGCCGATTCAACAAGGTGAAACGGCAGCGGAAGGTGTCGGCACGGCCGAAAAGACACGACGGTGCGGGACACACCAATCTGAGTAGGGCGACAGGACGCTCATCGACGGCCGAAATCGGCTGTCAGGGCCTTAGGCGACTGAGGCCCTGACAGCCGAGCAATGTCAACCAACCATTTAGAGGTTTGAGCAATTACTAACACACAGAAAATGACAACAGTGAGGGGGTACATTTGAGGAGCTCTTTTCCAAAACGCTATAAAAGCCAAATTGAAAATTGAGTTTGTTGTGCCATTTTTGCTGTGTACTGAACCTATTCACTGCTCTATCAACGTTTCATGCCAAATCGCTATATATCCTATATATATATATATACATTTAATATTAACAAAATGTGTTGGTCTAGGTAAAAAATGTCATTTTCCTGACAACTATTAAAATGGATATATAGCGTTTTGGAAAAGAGCTCCTCATTTGTTGATAATGCACACACATTGAGATTAGTTTGCTAGTCAGGATCTTCATTTACATTCAGACTGATTCATTCATCAGAGTGTTGGCTGGGGATGCCACTCCTCAAAGCAGATACAGCATTTATTTTTGGCCAGAAGGAAGTGAAAACTAAAGGAAACTAGCACTATGTTTACATAGGGTAAAAAGGAAAAAAACTAACATAAAATAAAAAGGTACACATTTCCAGTAAATGCAGCTTTTTAGGGCAAAATTATTATTTATTTACAGTTGTATAATTTTGCAAAAAGTATAAGTTTAAGATAATAATGTGCATGCAGCATCTTTATGGTCATAAGCTTTGAAGCATTGAATTTTGATAGCATGTTTGTCGTACTGTATTTATTTTGCTCATTGTTCATCATGCTGTTGCGATGGACATTACATTACATTGCATTTAGCTGACACTGTTATCCAAAGCGACATACATTCGACCAGGAAAATACAACCTTGAAGAAAACAGAATCATATAAGTACATCAGGTTTCATATAGCCAAAACATTTCAAGTGCTACTCAACTGGCTTATAGATAAGCCAGTCCTTTATTAGTATATAAGTGCTCTGTTAGTAATTCTTTGTTAGTAATTCTATCGCTCGAAATGGAGTCGAAAGAGATGAGTTTTCAGCCTGCGCCGGAAGACGTGCAAGCTATCTGCTGTCCTGAGTTCAATGGGGAGCTCATTCCACCATTTAGGGGCCAGGATAGCAAACCCACGTGTTTTTGCTGATGAGAACTTTGGTCCCCCTCGCAGCGCGGGTGCAGCGAGCCGTTTGGCCGATGCAGAGCGAAGTGCACGTACTGGGGTGTACGGTTTAACCATGTTCTGGATGAAGGAAGGGCCAGATCCATTCGCAGCATGGTACGCAAGTACCAGTGTCTTGAAGTGGATTCTAGCAGTTACTGGAAGCCAGTGAAGGGAGCGGAGGAGCGGTGTGGTGTGGGAACATTTCGGAAGGTTGAAGACCAGCCGAGCCGCTGCATTCTGGATGAGCTGCAGAGGTCGGATGGCACATGCAGGTAGGCCAGCCAGGAGGGAGTTGCAGTAGTCTAGGCGTGAGATGACGAGAGCCTGGACCAGAACCTGCGTGGCTTTCTGGGTCAGCTGGGGACGTATCCTCCTGATGTTGTAAAGAGTGTATCTGCAGCAGCGGGTTGTAGCAGCGATGTTTGCAGTGAAGGACAGTTTGTTATCTAGGATCACACCCAGATTCCTTGCAGTCTGAGTCGGGGAAACAACAGAGGTGCCGATGTTGATTGTTAGGTCAAGAGTGGGACAATCTTTTCCCGGAAGGAAAAGCAGTTCAGTCTTGTCAAGGTTGAGTTTGAGGTGATGAGCAGACATCCACTGAGAGATGTCAGCTAGACATATGGACCCTTCTACAGGGATAATGCTGTATCTTAATACAAATACAAATGTTTCCTGTATGCATAACGTCAGTATAATGAGCCCCAAGCATGACATTTGGGTTGAGTTTAGTATGTGAGATTTGCAGAAATTGCTATTGAGTAGTAAACACAAAGCACACCTCAGACCGATGGGAATTTCATTAGTTTTGCAAAACCAAAGTTCTGTGCAAAGTTATTATTTTAAGTGATTACAGTATGGTGCTGTGTGACGGTTATTTTGTGGCCAAAGATTGAACATGTTATCCTGACGGGTATATTTTCTGGCTCTCCATCCAGAAACTGTTATTTAACTCTAACCAAGCGATGTTCAACTCATGGTGGCGCGAGTGAAAACGCCATCAAAGTCAATAGGATTCATCCTCTGAGATCATGAATGTCTGTACACATTTTAGAACAATCCATCCAATAGAGTGGTGCACTGATGACATATATTTTGTAGGCTGGCCAGGAAGTTAGCATCGCAGGGGGTCTCTCGACAAAATGTTGGTATATCGCAGAAAATGAAGTTGTGGCAAACAAGGTTTACGATTCTTAACACATTTTGTTCAGCAAATGGATAATCTCCACACATGAAGTCAGTAGTAGAAATAAAAAGCTAATGTAATGCGATAAACAAACTACATCACAGTCGCATGGCTGCGCATCACCATTGCTAAGCTAAAGCCATCTTGTGTCAGCGTGATTATGTCAAAACGAGAAAATCTCTTCAGCTTGTGTTAACCACAGATCTTAATTCAGGCTTCTAACCATAAACACATTTAAAAAAACATTGTCTTCAAGACAAAGGAACGAGACCACTATAGTTGTTGACCAAAGCTGTGCACTTCTATTGCCATCCACAATGCCAAAGTTGTCTAAAACACCCTTTACTTCTCATCTGACAACAGCAATATATCAAACAACAAATTACAGAAGCACTATTTTTCTATTGATGTTAACGAAGTCATTATTTATCTCAGAGCTTGTTAAATGTAGCCCATCTTGCAACCAAACCATGAGGCACCCTGATCCAGAAGACCTGATCTCTGACATGAGCTCCTCATTATAACTGAGAGATGGTAACCAATAAGCACCACCAACATGATGAATTTATTAAAAGCAGATTTGACAGCAGCAATATTTTTCTGTGCAGTGGAGCTTGTTGCATAATGAAGGGGTAATTTATTACACAGCTTGAGCAGTTTTTCTACTATCCACCATGCGTGTAATTAGCATATTTGTGGTTAAAGTGTTGTATACTGTGAGCGACTGCAGACATTTTCAAGTGTGCAAATGTCCTGCATTATAGGCCAACACATTTCAATTAAAGAGAAAGGTAGGCCGCAGCTGTGGGAAGACGATGAGTCAGCCTTCTTTCTTGCTTTTTACCAATTTCTGTCAGCTTTTCAATGCAATGGTAAGATGTTTTGAATTGAACTAACATTGAAATATAGTAGATGCTTTTGTAGTGCAGTGTCAGGGAAATGTATTCAATCCATATATACCACATAGTGGAAAGGAAGTGGAGCTAAGGGCATTATCTGCTCCATCACCATATTAGCTCCATTACCTAATGGACTCGGATATGACTGCACTGCTGCCAAAACTCTGTGTGTCATTGAATATCTTCCACCATTACACACTCACTTATTGGGTTGATTATCACAACGGAAGAAGGGAAGAAACTAGAGAATGCAATTCCTGAAGAAAATGCTAGTGGGAATGCTTTATGCTGAAAAGCTGACGCTGAACTGCTATGCTGAAATGTAATGTGTAAGAAGAAAGTGAAGAATTTAGATTGAAATGATACATGAACACTGGGGGCTTGAATGTGATAAGAGAATAAAGTAAAAAGGCTTGGAAAAGCAGCAGACTATTTGAACTGCAATCTTTTTAACTAACTTGATGGCGAATGATCTGTCGCCATGGCAACGGTATTTGATGACACCCCATAATACGCTTAGATGTGTTGATGGCTGCATCGTTACCAAACCTGTGAAGTTTTGGGGCGTTTGGAGCATTTTCACTGAAGTTATGAGAAAACCGTGTTTCATGGCAAGCATTGTGTTGCCATGGCAACGGCATTTGAAGAAATCTGAAAACTGTCATGTAATAATAATAATAATAATAATGCATTTTATTTATATAGCGCTTTTCACAACTCAAAGACGCTTTACAGTGTGAGGGAGGGTATACAAACAAGGACAGACAAACAAGTAAGTATAGTAAAATAAAACAAACAACAACAAAAAAGGCAGTCAAGAGGAAGTTGATTGAGAGGGGGGGGGGGGGGGCTTATGGGTAGACAGAGTTGAAAAGATGTGTTTTGAGGCGGGACTGAAAGACTGTGAGGGACTCAGAGTCGCGAAGATCTTGGGGGAGGGAATTCCAGAGCCTAGGAGCTGCCACTGAGAAGGCTCTGTCCCCAAAGCTGCAGAGTGTGGATGTGGGAATGGATAGGAGTCCGGCTGCGGTGGATCTGAGGGACCGTGGGGGTTGATAAGGGGTGAGAAGGTTTGTGAGATAAGGGGGGGCCAGATGGTGGAGTGCTTTGTAGGTGAGGACCAGAATTTTGAAGTTGATGCGATGGGAGACAGGAAGCCAGTGGAGGTCTTTGAGGACTGGGGTGATGTGATGCCATGATTTGGTATGCGTCAGGAGACGTGCAGCTGCATTTTGAACCCGTTGGAGTCTGTTGAGGGATGTAGTGCTGATGCCGTAGAGAAGTGAGTTGCAGTAGTCAAGGCGGGAGGAAATTAAGGCATAGATTAGTCGTTCGGCTGCGGGGCGGGTGAGAGAGGGTAGGATTTTTGCAATATTGCGGAGGTGGAAAAATGAGGTTTTGACTGTTTGGCGGATGTGAGGTTCGAGGGAGAGGGTGGGGTCAAAGATTACGCCAAGATTGCGTGCCTGATTGGAGGGGGAAACAACGGTGCCATAGATGGTGAGTGTTATGTTAGTGACCTTGCTGAGGGTGGATTTGGAGCCGATTAGGAGGAGTTCTGTTTTGTTGCTGTTCAGTTTGAGGAGGTTATGTTGCATCCAAGTTTTAATAGCTGTCAGACAGGAATCGATGTGGGTAAGGGGTGGGTTATGGAGGGATTTGGTGCTGAGGTAGATCTGAGTGTCATCAGCATAGCAATGGAAGTCCAGGTTGAAGTGGCGGAGTGTCTGACCGAGGGGGAGGATGTAAATGATGAAGAGGAGGGGGCCAAGTACGCCTTGGGTGACTGAGGCTGTAGCAGAGGAGTGGTTGGGGAGGGAGATGAAGTGGGATCGTTCAGTGAGGTAGGACTGGAGCCATCTGAGTGCAATACCTTCGATACCAATGTCCCTGAGTCGGGTGAGCAGGATGTTGTGGCTCACGGTGTCGAAGGCTGCACTCGAGGAGGATGAGAATATTGAGGGAACCAGTGTCAGCAGAGGTGAGGAGGTCATTGAGGACTTTGACGAGTGCAGTTTCTGTACTGTGGTGAGGACGAAATCCAGACTGAAAGGGTTCGTAGAGCTGGTTGGTTTGGAGATGGCAGTGAATTTGTTTGGCTACAAAGCGTTCAAGAATTTTTGAGAGGAATGGTAGGTTGGAGATGGGGCGGTAATTAGTGAGGGAGGAGGGATCAAGACCAGGTTTTTTGAGGATTGGAGTAACGGTAGCAGTTTTGAAGGCAGAGGGGACGGTTCCATGGGACAGCGAGGAGTTGAAAAGGTTAGCAAGATAGGGGCAGAGGACGGGGAGGCAGGACTTCAGGAGAGGAGTGGGTAGAGGGTCAAGGGAGCAGGTTGTGGGATTTGAGGAACCGATCAGATGGAGTATTTCAAGTGGGGTAACCAGGTTGAACTGGGAGAGGCGGCGCTGGGGAGGAGGAGGTCAAGGGAGATGGGGGGAGAAGTGGTAGCGGTGGAGGTTGGGGGAGATGCTTGTATGTCAGATGGAGCTGAGAAGGAGTGGTTAATGGCGTTCATTTTGTCTGCGAAAAACTGGAGGAATGAGCTGCAAGTAGCGGAAGTAGAAGTAGGGAGGTTATCAGCACGGGGTTTGAAGAGCTTGTTAACTGTGGAGAAGAGGGTCCTGGGGTTACGGGAGGGGTCAGTGAAGATGTTGGAGAGGTAGGCAGATTTGGCGGCAATAAGCGCATCTTTGTATGCATTGAGATGGAGTTTGTAGCTTATGTAATGGACTGTGAGGGATGATTTCTTTGAAAGACGTTCAAGTTGGCGGCCTCGCTGCTTCATTTTACGGAGTGCGGGTGTGAACCAGGGTGAGGAGGTCTTGAAAGTAACAGTTTTATTTTTGAGGGGGGCTAAAGTGTTGAGGGAGGTGAGTAGGGTGGAGTTGAGGTGGTTGAGCAGATCATCAGGTGAGCTGAGGGTTGCGTCCAGGGGGAGATTAGACGATAGCAGTTCGGAGAGATGGTTATGGTCAATGGAGTGTAGATTACGGAAGGTGATGTTTCTGGGTGGGCAGGGGTTTCGGGTGGGGGGGGCAATGGTGAATTGTATGAGTTTGTGGTCGGAGAGGGGAAATGGGCAAGGGTGGAGGTCAATCACTGGGAGGTTGGTAGAGCAGACAAGATCAAGAATATGTCCTTTGTCATGGGTGGGGAAGGTGACATGTTGGGTGATAGAGAAATTGTCCAGTAGGGTTGTGAACTCGGATGCCAGCTTGCAGGTGGGTGAGTCAATGTGAATGTTGAGGTCACCAAGTAGTAACAGACGCTGAGAGAGGGATGAGGCGAGTGTGAGGAATTCAGTGAAATCGGAGAGGAAGGAGGGATGAGGTTTAGGAGGCCGGTAGATGAGGATGACTGTCAGTGAGGGAGGGGCTTTGAAGGCAATGAATTCAAAGGATGATACTGAGGGGAGGGTTAGTTCTGTGATCTGGATGTTCTGATTGTGGATTACAGCAAGGCCACCACCACGGCGGGAGGGGCGGGGTTTAGTGATGTATTTAAAGCCAGGGGGAGATGTTTGATTCAGGGAGAAGAAGTCATCGGGCTGTTGCCAGGTTTCGGTGAGCAGAAGGAAATCAAGGGATTTTTCCAAGATTAGTTCATGGAGGATGAGGGCTTTCTTGTTGAGTGATCGGATGTTAAGGAGGGCAATGTTAGTTGGGTGGGAGGGGCGTGGTGTGGTCACAGGCCGAAGAGATAAGAGGTTGTCCAGGTTGACAGTGCGGGGGGGAACGTGAGATGGGGGGTAGGAGCGGAGAGGAGGTGGAAGGAAGTGTGTTATTATCAGATTTTGGGGGTTGAGGGTAGTGGAATCCATTCCAGGTATTTGGACTGGATCTGAGCAGAGGGCGGTGGAATCCACTTCGGGTATTTGGGCCAGCTCTGAGCAGAGGGCAGTGGAATCCACTCCAGGTATATGGACCTGATCTGAGCAGAGGGCAGTGGAATCCACTCCAGGTATTTGGAACTGATCTGAGCAGAGGGCGGTGGAATCCACTCCGGGTATTTGGGCCAGCTCTGAGCAGAGGGCAGTGGGATCCACTCCAGGAATTTGGACCAGCTCTGAGCAGAGGGCAATGGAATCCACTCCTGGTTTTCGGTACAGCTGGGATTGTAACGGACCAGTGGTGGGTGTATAATATGGAGTATTAACTGTGTTCAGATGACATGACAGTTGTGGGACATAGCGGTTAGTCGACCAGATAGATGTTATGGATGATTGTCCGGACTGGGAATAAACAAATCTGCGTTTGGAACCTCTATGGACATACCTCGGTCTGCGTAGAAACCCGAGGCAATTGATGACAGACAAGCTTAGAGGAAGCGCAGAAAAGTTATTGAGATTACAAAGTTGGGAGACAGAGTATCGTAACATCGTTGTGCCGCGGTAGGATGCTAGCGTTAGCACAGCGCTGGCTATGGTTGTAGACCAGCGGCGCTGAAAGTGGAGCTGTTGGCAGCCGTCAGACAGGATGAGAGGTCAGTTGCGGCTTGCGGGCTGTCCTTTACAGCAGATGGGGGGACCGGCAGGAGCGGGAGGTTTAAAGAACCAGAGTCAGGGCCCACGGGGAGGGGCAGGACGAAGAATGGGGCTGGTTATTTGATGGATGGAGCAGCGTTAGCAGGTGGGCTACAATGGCAGGTGTAGCAGGGTAGAAAACCAAAGCGTCCGTCAAAAGTGGCAATTGGGTGTAACAAATATGTCCAGATCAGAACACGAAAGCCACAGAATAGTTAGAAAACTATAGCAGTAGAAAGTGGTCAGAAAATATTACATTAAAACAAAGAAAGACGAGATTTTCGGACAGAGAAGCGGCGAACAGTCAGCACCAGCGTCCTCTCACGCCGAGAGTAATGTAAGGTATGTAGATGTCTTCACGGCTGGACTGTTAGCACACATGTGAAGTTTGAGCACTTTTTTACCATTTTCATAGGAGTTATAGCAATATCGTGTTTTATGGCGAGGGATGCGTTGCTACTTGCTATGGCAACAGCTTTTGAGGAAAACTCAATATCAATCAATCAATCAATCAATGTTTATTTATATAGCCCATTAACCATTGGCCATTAACCATCATCTGGGGCTTCATGTATAACGCCGTGCGTAGTATTCATGTGGGAAGGTTGCTTACGTAGTAGAAATCCGAAAAATAGGTACATACATTTTCCGACAGTTTCCGATTCACCGAACATTGTGTACCGGCGAGGAAAGTGCGTACGGCACTCCCTACGCCGGTTTCCCTTTATACATCACAACCGACTCGAAATGCGGTGCAGCTTTTGCGGGCTTCACGTAACGCCCATATTTGCCTATAAATAGTCAAAGAAACGCCCATTCATTCATTCATTTTGACTGACTGCATGAAGAAGATCGCAGGAAATGACGCATGGGTTAGAGTTTGCGTGGAGGACCGCACGTTTTCCCGTCAAGTTAGTATTTTATAAATCGCAAACATTGCGTAGAAACTGTCGTACGACATTTTTTGAGCGTATATCCCTTTATAAATGAGGCCCCTGAAGTCTGGTGTTGTTTTGACCATTTTCATAGGAGTTACAAGCATGTCAAGGACCCTGAGAGTCTGAAGTGTGCTTTCTGTGTACCTTCGGGTCAATAATGTGGCCTTTTTGGCAGATTAACTAAAAAGTGTGTGGCTGCTGCTGTGAGGAAAGATCAGGCTGCATTTACAATGGGCCTTAACTCTGTGAAGTCTGACACATCAAATAATAGTCTAAATTGAGGTGTTTATTGAACCTTTTAACAAAATATTTGGTAATTAATTATTTACATATGTGACCTGCTCCATCGAAATCAGTCGCATTGACCCGAAGACACATTTTGAGTTGTATACACTGTTGGGAAGAGGAGATTCCTAGCTTTCTAATGATATCAGGATTGTTGTTGTACTCCCAATATTAAGCAAAATATGTCACATTATATAATGACTATCACCGAGTCATCATTTTGAGAAAAAGGCCTTCAAAGTTTCCTCTTCTCTGGAATCCATCGATCTGATTGATTATTAGCAGAGCAAATGATCAAAGTAGTACGGAGGGAAAATATTTTCGTTTGGATTACTGGTCTGGGGGAAGCTCACGAGTGTGTGTGTGTGTATGTATGTGTGTGTGTGTTTGTTTCCCGGGGAAAACACCAGAGGTGGGAGTAAGTATGGTGGCCCTGAAGTGCAAGACACCACAGCATTTCAGAAAACACTACAGCATTTCACAAAACGCCACAGCATTTCAGAAAACACTACAGCATTTCACAAAATGCCACAGCATTTCAGAAAACATCACAGCATTTCACAAAACACCACAGCATTTCACAAAACGCCGCAGCATTTCACAAAACACAACAGCATTTCAGAAAACACCACAGCATTTCACAAAACGCTGCAGCATTTCACAAAACACAACAGCATTTCACATTGGACGGAAAGGGTATTCCTTAGGGAGAACACTTCTTGTTTGTGATTGGACAGAGCCAGCCAGAGAAGCACTGCTGTGATTGGTTGTGTTTGCTGCCAGTCAAGAAATGACGCTTCGTGATTGGCCCAACACATCAGTTGTTAGCTGTTAGCACACACTCAGAGCTCACAGCTCCTCATGTCGGTTCAGAAACTGGATAAAAGTTAAACATATACAAAACACAGACTGTCTGTGTCATGGCGAATACAGTCGCTGCTTTATTTAAGTCTGTATGGCGTTGTTGTGAGTGTGGACGGAGCAGCTACAGGTTAGTTTAGCCTGATCGATCCGATTCCGATTTACATGGAGATACGCCCCGACCCCTCTCCAGCATCTTGTTTGAATGACAGGAGTAAACACAGAATTAATGCTTTATTAATTCATGGTTTTTAAGGGGCTTATCTCCATGTAAATACTATGGTAGACTACCCAATATTCGCATCGCTCGAATCGCTCGAGTTTCACTGCGGCTGTCAGCTGTGTTTGCTCCTGTCATTCAAACAAGACGTGCTGGGGGGCGGGGGCGTATCTCCATGTAAATCCTATGGGAGATACCAACTACAACACAATGAACATATTTGACCGTGATTTAATTGTAATACACGTTTCAAAGTGATGCCGAAGTAACTACATACTGATACCGGTTAGTAAAAACCATGAATTAACGCTCTGCCAAGTCTCCAGACAAGACGGCAGGCGAAAAGCTTTTAAAATGCGTGTTTTCTGAATGGAATCGGATCCATCAGGCTAAACTAACCTGTAGCTGCTCCGTCCACACTCACAACAACATCATACAGACATAAATAAAGCAGCGACTGTTTTCGCCATGACACAGACAGTCTGTGTTTTGTACATGTTTAACTTGTGTCCAGTTTCTGAACAGATATGAGGAGCTGTGAGCTCTGAGTTGTGTGTGCTAACGACTGATGTGTTGGGACCATAGGTTGGGACATATTGTGCTGTCGAGCGTTGACCAATCACGAAGCCTCATTTCTTGACTGGCAGCAAAAACAACCAATCACAGCTGTGCTTCTCTGGCTGGCTCTGTCCAATCACAAGACTTGTTGGGGAGTTTAGCTAGTTTTTGTAAGGCAGTTAGAGGGACGGGCCGCGGTAGCGTGTATGCTGTGTAAGTAGCGTGAGCGTGTCACACAGTGTTGTCATCATGGGGAGTGTCGAAGATTTTTTGACGGCACCTTCAGAGGAACAGCTGGAGGGTTTCTCACATGAGCAGCTGGTCTATGTTGCTGACCATTTCCACTTGGACAACATGAGGGAGATTGTTAAAGCAAATCTGTTTGAGGAAGGTGCTTTCAGAAGGGAAAAGTTTACGGTGGGTCCTAGCCAGTAGTAGTAGGACAGTATCAGTGCAGCTGGCTGCCGTGATGCAGGCCTGACGTTTGAGCAGAGAAAGGAACTGTTGCTGTTACAGGTAGAAATAAAAAAACTTGAGTTAGAGGAGCGGAGGTTGAGTTTAACTGCTGGAGGGCCAGCCGTGCCTTTGATGTCCCTGGTAGAGGTAACACTCCGTTTGACGTGGCCAGTAATCTGCGGGTTGTGCCTCAGTTCAGTGAACGAGATCCAGATACTTTTTTCTCCCTATTTGAGCGTGTGGCTGAGAGCAGAGAGTGGTCGGATGTCAAACCTGTCAATAAGGCCCAGGAAGCTTATTCTGCTTTAACGGTGGCAGATAGCAAGGTGTATTTAACTGTTAAGACTGCTGTGTTGAAGGCTTATGAGTTGGTCCCTGAGGCATATCGCCAGAGGTTTCGGTCCTGGGAGATGTCTGGCAGACAGACACATGTTGAGTTTGCCAGGGATCTGGTTACCTCGTTCAGTAGGTGGTGTAACGCTTTAAATGTGGATACATATGTTGCATTATGTGAGTTGATGGTGTAGGAGCAATAAAAAAATTCTGTACCCAGTCACATTGCGGTTTACATCAGCGAGCGTAAGGTGAGAACTGCTGCAGAGGCTGCTGCTCTGGCTGATGACTATGTGCTAACGTACAGGGGCGGTCGAGACTTCAGGGTCCAGGATGAAGGTGGTATGTATCGTGCAGCAGGTAGATGGGAAGAGAAAACTAAGTAGACACTGGGGTAGACCTGAATGTGGGATGCAAGGTTAGCCACAGGTTGGTTCGTCAGATTTATGTCACTTCTGCAGGGGGAGAGGGCACTGGAAGGTTGATTGTCCCGAGGCTAAGGCTAGCAGGGGTAACTGTGTAGGCCAGTTTAACTCTGCTGCTTATGCTGTGTCTGTAAAACCTGTCCCTGTCATCTCTCCCTGTCAGCAGGTTAATGAGCCATGCGGGTTGAAGGAACTGGATTTCTCTGCGTTTATGTCAGACGGATGCGTGTCACTGATGGGAAGTGACGTTAGGGTGCCGGTAAACATTTTGAGAGACACTGCATTGTATGATTCATACATTCTGAGCTCTGTGCTACCATTTTCTGACAAATCTAGAACTGGGGACTTTGTCCTGATGCGAGGTATGGGAATGAGTGTTGTGCATGTTCCTCTGCATTCTGTTGTGCTTTTCTCGTCGCCATGGGGGTCCGTCCTGTAATGCCGATTGAAGGTGTGGATGTTATCCTGGGTAACGGCCTGGCTGGCGGCCGTGTGTCGGCTGAGGGTCCACTGCCTACCATAGTGTCATCTTCACCCACTGTGACTGTTAACGCAGAGGATAATGCTAAGTACTCCCCTGGAGTGTTTGTGGCTGGCGCTGTGACCCGGGCTGTGAGCCGTGCACAGGGGGAGTCTGAGCAGGGTGAAGAGCAGAAAGCTGATGTATCCCTCAGTCCGTTCTCTGAGGTGGTTCTCTCCACCGAGGATGGAAATGGTGCCACCAGTGGTTGTCTGCTGCAAGGGGGACTGCTGGTCAGAAAGTGGTTGTCACATGGGAAAGGCCTCATTGGTGAGCCAGTTTTCCAGATCGTGGTTCCTGTAACATTTCGTGAGGAGGTCCTCAAGAAGGCACATAAGCAATCGGGACATCTGGGTGTCCGTAAAACATGTAATTACATGTTACAGTATTTCTTTTGGCCGTGTTTAAAGAGAGATGTGTCTCGGCATGTTAAATCATGTCACACACATGAAAAGTAAGCCAATTCGGCAGCGACTGAACGAGCAGCGCTTGTTTAGTCCTGGGGGTCAGGTCCTGGTTTTGTTGCCAAGGGCTAGTTTGCCGGTTCTAGAAAAACATTCCGGGCCTTTCCATGTGTTGACTCAAGGGACTGACCAGAATTGTTTTCTGTCCACACCGAAGCATAGAAGGAGAGCTCCTAGTTTGTTTGGGTTTGCCTGACGGTACTATGCTGTTTGCTCTGGTCTTTTAGATCTACTCTGTCCCTCTTAAATTGCTTCTTCAGGCGCTGGAGTTGCTTAGTGGGCAGGGGAAGGTTTGTTGGCTGGTACAATAAGGAGTATAGAAGTCAGTGTGGGTTTTTGAAAACTATTGTAGCTGTATTGTGTTGGTGTGAAGATGGTCCCGGTCCGGTGTGTGTTCTTAATTGAACCCCTTTCTTTATGGGGGGGAGTGTGACAACCCCTCCACAACACTAGGCGTTCCGTGGTCTCTCTCTCTGTTTACAGGATCCGGTGCTGTGGGGCCGGCGTTAACCTGATGAGCTGCACCTGGGTGTAAAGGTCTACAAGAAGAGAGCCCAGCCGGATACGTCTCTCTCACTCCTCTGGGCACTCACTCCGGGCCAGCCTCAGGGATCTGCTGCTGGTGCCGCATCTCCAACTTTGTTTATTTACAAATAAACGTCTTTGTTAAATCATACCCCTCGTCTCGCCTCCCCGCTTTATGTTGCAGCCCAGGAGCCGGGTAGTTCACAGCTTTGTTGTCAAACCATCTAACAATGATGATGTTTTCCTGGTTTACTCTGAAGTCCATTGACCCTCTTCCCTTTTTCTTGAGCTCTTTTTCATCCATCATGTTGCAGTCTTTGACCCTGTTCATTCGGACAGTGCCGATGTAGTGGATTCCTCTCTCTTTCAGGTGGTCGACCAGTAGATCTGATGTGAAATAGTTGTCTGCAAAGACTTTGTGACTTCTTCCTGCTGGAAGGGTCGATGTCATTTTCAGGACAACATCTCCAGTAACACCATCAGATCTCTCCTTGTCTGGATTTTCTGCACCTTGACAAACATCAAAGTCATACAGGTAGCCACTTTGTCCAGCACGTCCCCACATCTTGAACCCCCATTTGTGAGGCTTTGCTGGCATATAAACACGAAGATGAGACTTTCCCTTGAACGGCACCATAATTTCATCAACTGCCTGACATTCTTCAGGAGGTATGCATAGGAATTGTTTGCGTAGTTTTCTTAACCATGGCCTGAGTTTCCAGAGTTTGTCTTTCTTTGCATCATCAGACACATTAAAGTTGTCCTGGAAGTGAATCAGTGTCAGAAATTTCAGAAATCGATCTCGAGACATCACATCACAAACTGCATGGTACTTTGTTTCCATCTCCCAATAGGCTTGTACATTGGGCATCTGTACTAACCCCATGTGCATGTACATACCCAGAACCTGCTCAATTTCTTTGGCAGTTGTGTTGACTGACTTTCCCTGCTTCTGTATACTATACAAGTTTGTTTGTTCTACTATTTCCTGTAGCATTTCATCTGTAACAAACTGTTTGAAATACATGTATGGTGTCCAGTCACACCTGTCTTCTAAGGCTTCCTCAACTCATTCATCAAATTCAACAGCTGGAGGATCATATTGTACATTTCTCCACCTGTATTCTTTCCTTTTCCCTTTGCCTCGTGCTGACTGCTTTGTTGTTGTTGTTGTTGTTGTTGTTGTTGGGCCCTCTACTTCTTTCCTCAACTCTGTGCTCATCTGGTCAACACTTTCCTCCTCTTCACTATCACTATCGGAGCTTCCCTCAGTAAGCTTTGCATTAGGAGTTCAGTCCTCATCATCATCATCCTCATCTTCTCCTAACTGCTCCATGTCATTTGAATTTCCATCCATAATCATGCTGATGGCATCAGTATGCCATCAGTATTTATTTGCCATCTAAAAGTAAATGCTAACACAAATTCTCTTTTTAACTGCTAGAGCAGGGGTCACCAACCTTTTTTAGGGTGAGGGCTACTTTCAAAAAATAAAAGAAGTCGGGGGCTACTTTTACTCCTCTTTTTTAGTTTTTTGCAGTGTATATATTTTGCACATTTTAACATTATTATATGCTTACCTTTAACCTTTGTGTGCTGTTTGGGTCTGTGGGACCCGTTTTCAGTGTTTACTAAAAGAATGTATGCAATTTAATTATTTTAACCTGCTTTATTTGGGGGTGGACCTCACCTCCTCTAGGGGTGTATACTTTTCAATAATCCAAACATCTTTAGAATATGATCACAATCAATAACAAACCATTTAAACTGGTTTATTCTTATCTTATGTTACCTAGTTAGCATTCTTTCTTTTTATTTATGCATATTTTACTAATCACTCCCCTTTTAAACTGTTTTTTTAATTTTTTTACTGTCCGATAGTACACATTGGAATGACTTCTTACTTTATCTATATTAAATAGATAAAGGTGTGCTCTCCCTAGCTCTCTCTCTCTCTCTCTCTCTCTAGCTCTCACGCTCTCTCTCTCTCTCGCTCGCTCACAGAGGCTCTATGCTCCTCCGTGGCGATGACGGCTTGCGTTCAAAAAATAATAATAAACATATTTGTAAAGTGGGGGGACACAAACAGGATTTCGAAAAGAGGGCCATGTCCCCAGTGGAAATTACGCCATGCGTGTGTGTGCGTCAAGTGCATTAAATATATATGCAAGTTGCAACACACAGAGTAAAACTCTGCCCCTCATGTGCAGTATAGGCTGGCATGATAGGCTGTTCAATGGGGCTGATGTGTTGTGTAGATTCTGCCAGAAGGAAAATCAGCGGGGAGGTGCCACATTGCTTTTCTTCCCGACTGCAATGCTGGTTCTTATTATACATCCATGCGCTGGTCCCGCAAATCAAGCAAGAACGTGATTGGTCGATATTCATTGTGGGGGTGGGGGGAGGAGGGGTGTTAGATATATATAGAGTTGTAGTAAGTATATAGAGTTTCGTTTATGCATAGGGATTCTTTTAATTACATTTCCTTTTTTGTTTTGTGTATTTTATACATTTTGGATTTGCTTGGCGAGCTATTTTTAGAACATGCCCGGTGGGCATTAATAGAAGGTCGATCTTATGAGAGTGTTAAAGTGCCACCATTTAGACAATACTGTGGTGTCTAGACATTTGTGTTAAGTTAATTTATTTAGTTCAG
>CALSBZ010040180.1:124519-145811 GCA_943591055.1 Gobionotothen gibberifrons | reverse complement strand
CCACCTGTGTCCCCTTACCTAGTGTGTATATATAGTCTGCGTCTCCCTTTGTCCTGTGCCAGTTCGTCTTGTCTCGTCATGCCTGCCAGTCATTCCTTGATCCTGTTAAGTATATTTTTGATAGTCCATGAAGATGTTTTTGTTTAGAGTTTTGATCCTCCAAGTGAGCATTTTGTGTTTTGACCTTAATTAAAAGACCTTGTTAATCTGACCTGTTTCTGGTGTTGTGCGTTTGGGTCCTGAGCCTTGTGACATTCCTAACAAATACAGGAGAGAAAGAAGAGAAAGATTTGAAAACTTTTCAACTGCTGGAATTTTTGCGACTGCAGTACAAATAAATCGGCCAGATCATGGAGGTCCACCGAAGAGCAAACTGTGCAGAAATTATATAAAATGTATAAAGACAGCCTGGAGAGTTTAAATTGTTGCACGCTGATAAGGGAAAATGTTCCTTTTAATAAGTAGATCTATAAAAAAAGTATGAAAGGGAGACAGAAAGATTTGAAGTTAATGAAAAAGTAGAAAAAAGTATGCTGTGCTGATGCTGTGAATGTAATAGAATAATCTAATACCATGTGAATAAACATTGTATTAAAGATGACAATGGATGAAGTGCTAAACCGCTTTAATCCGCTTTACCTACAGTAGCCAAGACAAGCTGCTGGGTTTCAGATGCGTGCACACACACACACACACATATCAAAGAGGATATGTTTTTGGTCTGTTGCTGTATTCTCAAGACGTAAGATTTAAGATTCATCTTTAAAGGTGTTTCCGCTGATAAACACACGTGACACACACCTGAAAGAGATTCTCACACACACACACACACACACGTACACACAAAGTATCTTACCCTCTGTCACAAACTCACACGTCGCTGTGTGACTCAGCTGTGTCACTTTCACAGTTGAGAGGGAACAGAGCGAGAAGTGCAGAACTAAAGCTCGGCTGTCAGGTTTATTTCTGTCTCAGACTCTCGCCCAGGCCACGCTGCAGCTTCATGCTCTGATCTGCTGCTGTCCCACTTCCTCTACAAACCTGCATGATGGCAAAAATAGAAATAAAGAAAAAGTAGAAAATAACCTGCTGACTGCTGCAGTTTTTAGGTAAATCCACCGGACATCTACACAGCCTAAAATAATACAAACAGTTAGCATTAACTTTGTCAATCAATTAAACAAAATGCATTTATATCAATCAACAAACAATGCAACATAGCAACACATGATTAGGTGATTAATACAAATATGCATAATGAGCAGCTGGGCTCTCATTAATAAAAAGAAAGACCACCGATGGTGATAAGGATCCTGACGCAAAGCGTATTACACGACTAATACTAAATAAACAATTTGACTAACATCATTGTCAGGGAATAATTTGCCCTGCTTGTCCTCCTTCGCCCTCCGACACAGACGCTCAGCCTTGGGCAGCAGCTATCTGCCCTAGCATTTAGTTGTTATTACCAGTTTTTGACCGGGCAACTCTCAGTCAGAGATGTTGTCTTGTTGTGGGACACCTGGAACACATCCTTCTCGGGGTGTAGATGACCCCGAGGTGCAAGATCCTCTAGCCATAACCGACAACTAAAGTTGACTCTGTGTCCTCAGCTGTTTAATCTCTATTTTAAGAATGTTGCAAACTAGTTAAAACCTCCTACCAGAGAGGAGAACCCTCAGAATTGATTTGACAACTCGTTTCTCATGACATGTCTTGTGAATTCTCCGGACAAAGCTCCAAATAAACCGTCAGTGTTTGCCATCAAATTTCCAGCTCTCCTCATGTCTCTCTGAGTCCTGTTTCCAATTGCTTCAGAAGTTTCCATCACAATCATGATTTACAATGATTTAATTGATTTTAAAATGATCGTATTGTTACCGCTGCGTACAAGGGGCTGGAGCTGCGATAACAACAGCGTAACTTAAAATGACGGCAGCACTGATCGAGGTTTTCTGTAACGGTACGTCCACACAGCCGCGTTAAAAACATCTTGAAAATCTTGGAGGTGGGCGTGTCTGAAGCTTGGGGATTTTTTGCGAGCAACGCGACCAACAACCAATCACATGAATCTCCCGCCCCCGACATACAAAGCAATAGCAATGTTAAAACGAAGTAAACTGGATATAAAATCCACAAACAGGCGAAAACCTACCAGTTTCACCCACTGTCTCTTCCACCTCATTCAAAGTCAGTGGGCAGAAGTGTTGGAAGATTTTTTTAACGCGGCTGTGTGGACGGGCCGTAACTGTCCAATTACAGATGTAGCACCTAATTTCGCGCGTCCCTACCTCAGTGGGGGCGTGACCGGCACGGCGTCGGCCCTCGCTGTAAGGAAAAAACCCCGCATGACGTAGTTCTTGAGCAGGTGTTTGATGTGGGCTGGCATGATCCTTTCTGCAGCGATAAATAAAGAAAACAAAGAAAACATTATTAATAATAGTAATGATGGTAACAACAATAATATTAGTATATCTATTTACAGTGGGGCAAAACAGTATTTAGTCAGCCACCAATTGTGCAAGTTCTCCCACTTAAAAAGATGAGAGAGGCCTGTAATTTTCATCCTAGGTATACCTCAACTATGAGAGACAAAATGAGAAAGAAAATCACATTGTCTGATTTTAAAAGAATTTATTTGCAAATTATGGTGGAAAATAATAATTTGGTCAATAACAGAAGTTCATCTCAATACTTTGTTATATACCCTTTGTTGGCAATGACAGAGGTCAAACGTTTTCTGTAAGTCTTCACAAGGGTTTCACACACTGTTGCTGGTATTTTGGCCCATTCCTCCATGCAGATCTCCTCTAGAGCAGTGATGTGTTGGGGCTGTCGCTGGGCAACACAGACTTTCAACTCCCTCCAAAAATGTTTATGGGGTTGAGATCTGGAGGCTGGCTAGGCCACTCCAGGACCTTGAAATGCTTCTTACGAAGCCACTCCTTCGTTGCCCGGGCGGTGCGTTTGGGATCATTGTCATGCTGAAAGACCCATCTTCAATGCCCTTGCTGATGGAAGGAGGTTGTCACTCAAAATCTCACAATACATGGCCCCATTCATTCTTTCCTTTACACGGATCAGTCGTCCTGGTCCCTTTGCAGAATAACAGCCCCAAAGCATGATGTTTCCACCCCCATGTTTCACAGTAGGTATGGTGTTCTTTGGATGCAACTCAGCATTCTTTCTCCTCCAAACACGTCTAGTTGAGATTTTACCAAAAAGTTCTATTTTGGTTTCATCTGACCATATGACATTCTCCCAATCCTCTTCTGGATCATCTAAATGCTCTCTAGCAAACTTCAGACGGGCCTGGACATGTACTGGCTTAAGCAGGGGGACGCGTCTGGCACTGCTGGATTTGAGTCCCTGGCGGCGTAGTGTGTTACTGATGGTAGCCTTTGTTACTTTGGTCCCAGCTCTCTGCAGGTCATTGACTAGGTCCCCCCGTGTGGTTCTGGGATTTTTGCTCACCGTTCTTGTGATCATTTTGACCCCACGGGGTGAGATCTTGCGTGGAGCCCCAGATCGAGGGAGATTATCAGTGGCCTTGTATGTCTTCCATTTTCTAATAATTGCTCCCACAGTTGATTTCTTCACACCAAGCTGCTTACCTATTGCAGATTCAGTCTTCCCAGCCTGGTGCAGGTCTACAATTTTGTTTCTGGTGTCCTTTGACAGCTCTTTGGTCTTGGCCATAGTGGAGTGTGACTGTTTGAGGTTGTGGACAGGTGTCTTTTATACTGATAACGAGTTCAAACAGGTGCCATTAATACAGTTACCGAGTGGAGGACAGAGGAGGCTCTTAAAGAAGAAGTTACAGGTCTGTGAGAGCCAGAAATCTTGTTTGTTTGTAGGTGACCAAATACTTATTTTACCGAGGAATTTACCAATTAATTCTTTAAAAATCCTACAACGTGATTTCCTGGATTCTTTCCCCCCATTCTGTCTCTCATAGTTGAAGTGTACCTAGGATGAAAATTACAGGCCTCTCTCATCTTTTTAAGTGGGAGAACTTGCACAATTGGTGGCTGACTAAATACTTTTTTGCCCCACTGTATATAGCACTTACACAATTGCAAAGTGATTCTCACAACAAAAATAAAGAACAAAACAATATCAACAATACAAAAACAAATTATTATAGGAATGTTAAGAGACAAAGAAATTATAAACATTCTGAGAGGCCGACTACAAAAGCTAGACTCAATGGCTCTTGATGACATCAATGAGCAGTCCCAATAGATGCTGTTGTATAAAAAGATATAGAATAGGTCCAGATTTCTTCTATGTTGTGTTGGATGATTTGTTTTATTGATTGCTGATGGATGTTAAGATATGTTTTACAATTTTAACAAAAAGATTATTGTAATCAAAAAGATTACAAATCATAGTTTTAATAAAATCACTAGCAATATAGGATTTATTCAACAGCAGTACTGTAAAGCATTAAGTTGCTAAATTAACGTACACTGAACTGTAAAACTTACCACTATTTAGGAAAGGCTCTGATCAGAAGGATTGACTAGTAGGACAGCGAAGAGGTGGAGGAGGTCTCTGTCATGTACAACCATTGGTAGATGTTACGACTGAAAGAAAGATAAGGAAATAAGAGAAGACAAACATCCTCTTAAGTAAAAGACCAAATCATGTCAAGCTTTAAATGTTTCAGTCTTTACAATGCACTGTTGGAAATTACATTGCAAAGGCTAAATTCAAACTCAATACCATAAATAACTGGGAACTGTTAGCTTGTCCGTTTTTCTTGCATCCAGGAGAGAAGTTCAGGATAAATGAGACCAAAATGCAGTCTCTAGTATAAGCAGTGGCGGCCGGTCCATTTTATTTTTATTTTTATTTTTAATAAAAAAGGTAAATATTATATAATTTGTATCAGTAAAATGCATAATCTACAATAACATCTTGTTTAAAATTGTGTTACGATGTCTAAAGTTACTGATAAGTCACATGTTTCCTGCCTGGCCTTGCCCATGTCTTACCATCATTACCCTCTCTCGCCTGGGCGGTAAGAAATCAGCCTTCATCCAGTGCAGCAGCAGCCACTAGCAGCTGACTGTTGCGAAACATAATTTCAGCCAATCAGCGTCGTCAAATCTGATTATCACCGGGCGCCAATGTCAGCGCCGGTCCAATCAGTGAGTAGTTTGGACAGTGACTCGTATCCGGGTGACGCACTAGACGCAGAGAATGGCTTTGTTCGTGTGCAGGTGGAGTCTGCGGACCTCGGTCCCCACTCCCCACCCAATTCCGTTCAAGAGCTAATCTCCAATCCTTTCGAAAGGAGAAGTTTGGGAGAAAACTGTTGCTTAAAGACCTTGGACCGGACCAACCCGATTTGTAGGCTATATATCGCAGCAAGCTCGTGAAAAAGACAACACGTATCAACGAGGCTTCTCACGTAGCTGGTACACCAGAAAGGCATGGCTAGCCTAGCTGTGGCTAGCTGTTGTTTCCCATGCTTGCTCTTCAAACAGCCGGGGACAGATACGATGTGCCCGTGGATCGCTTCCACTTGGAGCATATATCGCCAGCTACTGTTGATTTATTTAATGTATAAACTGCCCGCATTGTTCATGTAGAACAGTGTTCACGTAAGCCTGCACATTGATTTTATTTTTGTAACATTACGTAGCCTACAGTCCGACCGCGGCACTGTGAGTGTATCACATCATCAAACCTGTTAATGTACGCATTCAAACACTTTTTCTTTTACCAGCTGTATTCACCTTGCATGTGTAGATGTGGCTTTTATCCTGGATAACGTGTTTAAGTCATGAATGTTTAAAGTTTAACTTCTTCATATTTGACTAATATTATACTTGACTTTTCATTAAGTAGTATAACGCTGCGCTGCGGTTGAACTAGATTCGCAACTGCGCATGCGTGAGTGGCAATAACTCTCCTTACCAGCGGGCGGCGGTAGTGTGTATTCGTCATTCTAAACAGGCAACAACCGGAAAACAGAAGAAGAACAGACTACGTGAGTCTGTTCTTCTTCTCTGTTTTCCGGTTGTTTTCTATTTGTTTATATCTGTGTGTTAGCTTCACCTTGGCATGTGTTCTTTGCAGGTGTTTTGAGGTTTGATTATGACTGATTTAAGTAAGGAAGTAACACGTGTCGGGGCAATGTTAGTAACTGTAGTGTGGTTACTGAATTATAAAAGTAGCGCGAGTCATAATTGAAGGTGTCATTTCTCCAAAAAAAATGTTTTACTCACTATGTCAACAGCCCCACCAAAAATATTTTCCACCAGCCGCCACTGAGTATAAGTTTTCAAATGGTGGAACTTTAATTTAAAAAGGCATGGCAGTGAATCAGACAGAAAGCAGTCAGTGAAAAGAGAGCTGCCGCTTTCCTTCACGCAGTGTTCGGCCGAGGAGAGAGAGCCCCACAGCATTCTGTCACCTGCATATATATCTCATATCGCTCCTCCTCTTCAATGGTGGCTGTGACGTGATCTTCTGCCCGTCTTGCACTACTGTCCGATATCGTACAAAACAGAGGATTTTGACATTGTACATTCAATACATATCTAAACACGCCTCTTCTACACTTATTCTCTTTCTATTTATCTCATTTTAACGGCTTGAAAACGTTACGTTGCTCATGGTTCAACTGAGGTCAAGTTACTGTTAGTATTTCGGACATTACTTCCGGAAAGCTTTTCAAAATAAACACAGACTGGAGTCAAACCGGAAGTATTTTCACAATAAAAGCTTGACATCAGAGATTGTGCGAAAACTTCTGTTTTTTCAGTATAAGTCAGCATTTTAAACTGATGGCATGTCTAGACTAAATTATGCCATAAAACAATGATTTAATTTACTAACAGTACCAAAGTGCTTTACCTGATAGAACACGTTTCACAGGGACCAGCAACCATCCGGCTGGGCCTTTTGCTGCATATCATCTCCTCCCTCTCCACTGTTTCCAGTAGATCTCTACTGCCTCTGTCCAATAAAGCAGTTATGCCCCAAAAAATCCTATTCAAAAAGTTAATAACGATAACTTGCTTTTGGCATTGAAATGGATTAGAATCTCACCTTTTTCCTGGATGTCAGGAAGGCCAGGAAGTCGTTCCCTTCAAGTCCACAACCAGTCATAGGAGTTCAAATGCAAAGCCTGAACGATGACCAAGAGAATGATATTTTACAAGATAATTAATACCAGAGCAGTGTCTACATACTGCAGGCCCGGTACGACACGCAGAGTGCATGTTTCATTTTTTTAGCAGCAAAGTAACATTACTCAAAGTATATGTCGGACCCAACTCATGTACAGTATGTTTTGCATCTCCTCAACAATGGTCTGTAGTTGAGAAGAACACACATTTGTAAGAAAAGTTTACAATGAAGCACAAAACCCCTCTTTGTATTAAGCTAGCTGCCACAGAAAGTACAGCTTAACATGCCAACCTTTTGGTAGAGTGAGCTAACATTAGCGAACTTCATGTTGAACACAAAACCTCTAACGTTCATTACATTGACGATTACAACTCTCTCAACTTGTAAGATAACGTTAGTTAAGTTAACTTATCCTTAAATAACTACATCACGTTGTTCAGGGGCAACAAACTGCAGAAAACGCTAGCTCTTGTTAAGGGAAGTAACAATAGCCTTTTAGCAAACTTAAAGTTAAGTTAACATTAACGTAACGTTGTAAGAAAGCAAAAAAGCTTTTACTCTCAGACTGGGTGAAATTGTGTAGCGTTGCTTACCTCCAGAAGGACTTTTAGCACACCTCAGTAGAGAGCTCTCAGAGCGGTTCCTCTCAGAGGAGCAGCTGCTGGGCGGAGTCACAGAAACGGCTCTCAACCAGTCTAGATGCTCTCAACTGATATTCACTCCGCGACCATTCGCGCCAGTTAAACACTACATTTCAACCACTGCCGTAACGCCGTTCCTCTGTGTCCCGCCCGCCCTCTCTGTCTGTCTCTCTATTTATTTAGCTAAAATGGTAATCCAACTTCACCAGCTATAACATAATGAGACCTTGCTGGTCTACCAGAAAAACCATGCTGGTACCAGCTATAACATAATAAGACCATGCTGGTGTACCAGCTTCCCCATGCTGGTATGCTGGTGTATGCTGGTGAAGCTGATAGTTATGCTGGTCTATGCTGGTCAGGGAAGGTGATTGTCAAGTGCCAACAATCAGGAGAGATATTTGATAGTTGGTGCTTGAGAAGACTAAACATTTATCTGAATTGACATGAATGGAAACGAGTAATAAAGTATATTCATTACTCGTTATTCTCTACTAATAGTTAAGTAAAGAGTGTATAATGGCTATTTTGCGCATCCCTTTCAAGATTTCAAGATTTTCAAAGGTTTATTGACATATCATATACACAACTACGGTGTAGTTATGCAATGAATGAAAAACTTGGGTCACAGGTTCCTCAACAGTGCATGACAAGACATCTATCAATACGTGTGTACCTCCACCATTAAACTGTCAAATTCTGCACATTTCTTATACTATCTACATACATAAGAGTATAATTCATATGTATAATATCAGTTAAAATAAGTGCGTCAACATAGTTAACATTGCAGGAAAGCAATATATTAGACGTTAAGTACTTTGTCAGGCTTAATATTTATCTGTAGATAGATACCCCCAAAGTTTTTTTCTTATTTAAAAGATGACCTTAATCTAAAGTATTATTTAATGTTTAAATAAAGGTTAATTCGTTTTTCTATTTCGCACCTCCTCCTATTAATATCTTTGTACGTCCTGCACTAAACTGTTTTATTGTAGAGATCACTTATAGTATCTTCTTGATTTTTTTATATTCTATACTTCTATCATTGACCTTTTACTTTCCCCCTATGAAAGTATGTACTCTTAATATTTTTTTCATCAAATATAACACATAAAAACAATAATTCAATAACGTGCTTTAACGACTAGGCGGTACACACAAGGTACACACAGCCATAATAACTTTGTATTTCATTTAATTTCAAACCTTTATTTATCCAGGTGTATCCCATTGAGATCATTGATCTCTTTTTCAAGGGAGACCTGCTCAATTATTATTAGTGTAGGACACTTATGTATGTACAACATCTGAAGATGTGTAGTTTTATTCATGTTTTCACATAATTTTACAGCATATTGCTATATTATTTCAGACTCAGTATTTACATTCTTATATTCAAAGAAAATCAGTAATATCTTTAAAAACCTTAAAGTCCTTTTTATATCAGCTGTGCACCGTTATGGTGTAAATATAACCTATCTACGAATTAGATCAAATGTAAAAGTCAGCCGAATTAGTGTTGATACTGCAAGGAGACGTATTGTGTGAAGAGAAATTGAAGATGTTGTTTAATTGTTGATATATTTATGATCCACGTCAAGTATTCAGTTTCAGCGGCATCTCTTCCAGTTTTTCCAAAGGTCTTCTCATCAGGGCTCTATAAATAAAGAACTACGGCAGATCTGTAATATGTAATGCAGCCGAACCGTGTATTACAATGCCGTTATGTTATGACTTTCAAAGAGAAAAGCAAGAACACTCGGAATAAAGTATTTTCTTTAAAAAAAAATGTTTTTCGGATTTCATATCGCATAAACACCATATCACTACATGCATTGCGGCTAAAACATCCAATCAGCAAGCTTAAACCATAGCTGAGGATCTTGGGTAATCACTCGAAATACCTACGTCTGTTTCCAGTTATTTTTATTTTTGAAATTCAGTTCCTGACGGACGCCAAAAAAAACAGAGATTATGGAATTAAACAAATAAATAAAAACAAGGATAATTGTATGTTATTGGTGAGTAAATAACAGTGTGTTATTTAGAAAAAAATGACAAATTAGAAGAAAAAAAAGATTAAAAAAATACAGATTTCAGTATTTTGAGGCTCTGAGCCCCATTTCTTTTCCTCACAGAGGAAAAAAAAAAGTCAGACATTATACGATTTAAAATAAAAACAATAATCGTGGCTTGATATTGAGTAAGACATGTTTTTATGAACCCCACAGCTTCCGGTCTTCCAAGACCCGAACGGACAAAAAGACGTGCTGCAGGCATGAAACATACTACCAATAGAAATACATTGCTTTTAAAATCGTTCTGTGTGACACGAAAAAAAGGGGGAAATCGTGTTGGTGAACACGAATCAATAGATTAAATGTCGTGACTATAACACGAAATGCCATGAGACTGGGTTGAAATACCAGCTTCACCAGCATATACCAGCATAACTACCAGCTTCACCAGCATAAACCTGTAAGATTTCAGCGTTAGTGTCCTGTTAGTTGTTGTGTTGTGTTTCTAGTGTTTGTCTGATTCTGTCTTATTTTGGTATTGACTCTACCCTCTCGTTTCAGGTGTCTGCACTTCCTGTCCTTGTGTGTCACCTGTCAAGACTGATTGTTGTTCATCGTGTCCATGCCTGTAAACCAGAGACCTGTATACAAACCTAGTCGAACCTGGAGATTTGTGTGAGAGTCCTAGTAGATCCTAGTGATCATTATTGAAGTCTTTGAAGTCATTTATAATAAAGAACATTACAAAGACAACGGAATCGTGCATCTGAGTTCCTATGAGCCCATCGTGTCAGAACCAACCAACCAAAACAAGATGGACTCAGCCGATTCAACAGTGTTAAGGACGGCCCTGCAGGCGCAGGGAACACTCCTTCACCAACATGAGGGACAGCTGTCAGCGATTAACCAAGGGGTCCAAGACTTAAATGCTCGTCAAGACAATTTCCAATCTACTGTGTCAACAGAAATAAACCACCTGGCTGAGAAGATGCGCGACATACTCACCCACCTCGTGGCTTATCCTGGTGTTCCTGCGGCAGAGATTTCCGGTCCAGCGGGGGTCGGGGCTGTTGATATCCCTGTTCAAGTACCCATGTCTTCGCCTACGCTCCGCCTCGCTTCGCCAGAGAAGTTCTCCGGAGACTCTGGAAACTGTCGTCCATTCCTGGTTCAGTGCGATCTCCACTTCAAACATCAGCCCGCAGCATTTCCCACCGATCAAGCTAAGGTAGCTTTTATTTATCACTCATCTGATGGGCAGAGCGGGAGCCTGGGCAACAGCGGTGTGGTCCCGGGACTCGCCTGTTTGCCAGTCATTAAGACTGTTCATGGATACCATGAGCAGTCTTAATTGATTTGATTTGATTTTTGACCAGACATCACCCGGGAGAGAGTCAGCGAGAGCCCTGGTGAACATCAAGCAGCGGCAGAGGAGAGTGGCGGATTACGCAATCGATTTCCGTACCCTGGCAGCAGAGAGTGGGTGGAACTCGGCGGCTCTCTTTGATGCTTTCCTACATGGGTTAGCGGATCCCATAAAGCAGTGACCACCAACTGGCGGCCCGCGGGCCACATCCGGCCCGCCAGACATTCTCATCCGGCCCGCACGACGGGGGTGACTGCGTTCGCCCCCCACCCATTTTTTTTTTTACAACGTCTCGCGAGTAAGGTGCAGTACCGGAGTCCAACAGAGAGGCAGCAGCTGCGGGACAGTAGACTGCGTACTGCGAAAGCTTCCCTGCCTTGAAGAAGAAGTGATCCTTCGAGTCTGCTTCGTGCGCGCTCCGCACCACAGCAGTAGCCCGACTGCGACAGAGTCCAACAGAGAGGCAGGAGCTGCGGGACAGTAGCCGAGAAGCAGGGTTGGGTTGGGATTTTTGAATACTTATTGGAATTATTGGTGGAAACGTTTCCTCACAAAATGTAATATTCATTACCGGCAGAACTGTTTGCACACTGCACACATGTCTGTGAGCGAGAGAGAGATGCAGGCAGCGTGTCTGTGAGGCCCCGCCCCGGCACGCAGATGAGAGAGAGAGATCTCTTTTAAAATATATTGAAAGTTAGAGACGGAGATGGTTGGATAACATGTGCAAGATAACGTTTATGTAGCATTTCTTTATTGTCGAAATGATGACATTTCATAACGGGATCAAATCAAAGTGAATCGCCTGCTGCTGCTGAATGCATGGGTCAAGTGACTGGAAAATGTTTTAAAAGTTATTACATCGTTTTAATAAATAATAATGATAATTCATTCTATTTAGGGGCGCCTTTCAAAGCACCCAGGGACACCTTACAATTATATATATATATAAAAATCGCTGGCCCGCGATAGTGTCTATTGGATACATTTTGGCCCTTGGACAAATGTAGTTGGTGATCCCTGCCATAAAGGATCAGTTAGCTCCATTACAGCTGCCTGAAGAGTTGGACTCGCTCATCGCCATGGCTATCCGGATTGACCAACGTTTAGCTGATAGACATCGGGAAAAAGGAAGGAATACAGTATCCACTCCACTATTCAGATGGGAGTTACAGAGGGAGTACGGCGCTTGGCAGAGGAATTCCCAGACTTCATCTCCAGAGCGACCAGCTCCCCCTAACGCCGCGGAGGAACAGATGCAGCTCGGAAGAGCCAAACTCACCCCTGAGGAGCGTCAGCGCCGTCTTCAGGAGCGGCGGTGCTTCTACTGCGGCCAGCAGGGTCATGTTCTGGCAGCCTGTTCTGCAAAAGATCAGGCTCATCAGCAGGAAGGAGGACGCTGGTGAGCCGAGTGACTTCCTTCGACTCTCCATTCAGAAAATTAATGCAGGTACAAATAAAACTTGGTGATAATACTATGACTCAGGATGCATTAGTCGATTCTGGGGCTGATGAGAGCTTGTTAGACTGGGAGCTGGCTAAAAGTTTAAACCTAAAGGTTGTTCTTTTAGATCAGCCGTTAGAGGCTAGTGCTTTGGACGGCCGCCTTTTATGTACAGTTACCCATCGCACTGAGCCCATGGTAATAGTCATAGATCAGGAACACCGTGAGAAAATTCGTTTTCATTTATTTAACTCTGCTCAACATCCTCTCATTTTGAGGTTCCCTTGGCTTGTTAAACATAACCCTCACGTTGACTGGCAGACAGGAAAGGTGAAAGGGTGGGGGGATGAGTGCTCTCGTTCATGTTTAACCAGTGCTACATATTTGAGTAGTTTGCACAGATCTAGTAACATTAAGCAGGGGTCAGGTAATAACAGTGTTACTTCTTCTGAACCTTTTGACTTTCCTGACTTGTGTTTAACAAAACACGAGCTACTTCATTGCCTCCTCATAGACCGCACGATTGCCCCATAGACCTTCTGTCGGGCTCTACTATTCCCAAGGGACGGTTGTACTCTCTCTCTGGGCCAGAAAAGGAGGCCATGAAGGAATATATCGGTTCTTCACTCAAAGCTGATTCGGACATCTTCATCCCCAGCAGCGGCAGGTTTCTTTTTCGTGGGGAAAAAGGATGGAACATTGAGGCCCTGTATTGATTACAGTCCACTTAATCAGATCACGGTTAAGAACAGATATCCCCTTCCACTCATCTCTACGGCATTTGAACTGTTACAAGGAGCTAAGATATTCACCAAACTAGACTTAAGGAATGCTTATCACCTTGTGCACATCCGGGAGGGGGATGAGTGGAAACAGGTTTCAATACACCTACAGGACATTACGAATATTTGGTGATGCCTTTTGGACTTTGTAATGCACCTGCTGTTTTCCAAGCTCTCATTAATGATGTGTTAAGAGATTTCCTGAATATTTTCTGTTTTGTGTATCTCGATGACATTCTCATCTTTTCTCCAGATGAGAATACTCATGTTAACCATGTTCGCCTTGTTCTTCAGAGACTCCTGGCTAACCATTTGTTTGTGAAAGCCGAAAAATGTGAGTTTCATGTCAACTCAGTGGCATTTTTGGGCTTTGTGATTTCCCCTAACAAGGTGGAAATGGACCCAGCTCAGGTCAGTGACGTGGCTAATTGGCCAACGCCAAGCTCCAGAAAGAAAGTTCAGCAATTCTTGGGGTTTGCTAACCTTTACAGACGTTTCATACGCAATTTCAGTGCCATTGCCTCTCCTCTCCATGCCCTTACCTCTCCCCATGTTCAGTTTGTGTGGAATCCACAGGCAGATAAATCTTTCCTGGAGCTGAAGAGGAGGTTCACCACAGCTCCCATCCTGACTGTACCTGATCGCCACAGACAGTTTGTGGTGGAAGTAGACGCCTCCAACGACGGCGTTGGAGCTATACTGTCCCAGAGGTGAGCGGGGGACAACAAACTTCATCCGTGTGCCTGTCTCTCCCGTAAGCTATCTTCTGCTGAGAGGAATTATGACGTGGGAAATCGGGAACTGTTGGCTGTGAAGATTGCTTTGGAGGAGTGGCGGCACTGGTTGGAGGGAGCGGAGCAGGATTTCCTGGTCTGGACGGATCACAAAAACTTGCAGTACATCAGGTGGGTCAAGCGTTTGAACTCCAGGCAAGCCAGGTGGGCTCTATTCTTTAATAGATTTAGCTTCACTCTGCCATATCGACCTGGTTCACAGAACGGGAAACCGGACGCACTCTCCAGAATGTTTGATCCTGAGCCAGTTCCCAAGACTCCAGAACCTATTCTACGACCAGACCAGGTGATCGGGAGGGTGACCTGGCCTGTTGAAGTCAAGGTAAAACAGGCTAACAGGTGTCCTCAGAATCGCTTGTTTGTTCCTGTGACACTTCGTTCTCAGGTGATTCATTGGGCCCATACATCTGTTCTTTCCTGCCATCCGGGAACCAAGAGGACCCTTTTTATGGTGAAACACAGATTCTGGTGGCCTGCTATGTGGAAGGATGTTGCAGAATACGTGGCAGCATGTCCTGTGCTAGGAACAAGACGTCTCGTCAAGCGGCAGGTCTTCTACAACCTCTGCCCATTCCCAACAGACCATGGTCGCACATTGCGTTGGACTTTGTGACAGGATTGCCACCTTCGGCAGGCAATACAACAGTACTCGCAGTCATTGATCGTTTTTCCAAAATGGTACACCTCATCACCATGTCCAAATTACCTACTGCCAGAGAAACAGCACAGGCCATGTTGTCCCATGTGTTTCGTATCCATGGTTTCCCAAGCGATGTCGTTTCAGACCGAGGCCGACAATTCGTGTCACAGTCCTGGAGGGAGTTTTGTCGCCTGATTCAAGCCACTGTGAGCCTGTCTTCCGGATACCATCCCCAGTCAAACGGTCAAGCGGAGAGAATGAATCAGGTAATGGAGACCGTTCTGAGATGCCTGGCGTCCCAGAAACCTACCACCTGGAGTAAACAACTGATTTGGGTTGAGTATGCACTCAATACCTTACCCACATCAGCCACCGGAATCTCTCCTTTTCAATGTGTCCATGGTTATCAGCCTCCATTGTTCCCGGAGCTTGAGCAGGAAGTCACCGTACCATAAGCACATGCTCTGGTTCGCCGCTGCCGCCGGGTCTGGGCGGGAGTTCCCCACATGCTGCAGAGAAATGCGACCAGCATGAAGATTATGGCCGACCGAAAACGACGTCTATCTCCAAGGTACAAGGTCGGACAACTAGTGTGGTTGTCCACCAAGGATCTTCCCCTTCATGTCGCCTCCAGGAAGCTGGCTCCCCGGTTCGTTGGTCCATTTCCCATTACACAAATTATCAATCCTTCGCCTATGTCTCCCAAAATCCCTCAAGGTCCACCCCACGTTCCATGTCAGCCAGCTGAAACCGTTCATAGAGAGCAGTCTGGTCCCCGCCTCCACACCACCTCCACCTCCTCGGGTTGTCGACGGAGGTATTGTCTATACAGTGGATAGAATACTGTCTGAAAGAAAGAGGGGCAGAGGGAGACAGTTCCTGGTCGACTGGGTATGGACTTGAGGAGAGGTGTTTGGATCCCAGGCAGCTTCATTGTGGACACAACACTAATATCAGACTTTGACAGACAACAGTCTAAGGCTTCAGGGACGTCTGGAGCCGTCCGTAAAAGGGGGGGTACTGTAAGGTTTCAGCGTTAGTTGTTGTGTTGTGTTTCTAGTGTTTGTCTAATTCTGTCTTATTTGGGTATTGACTCTACCCTCTCGTTTCAGGTGTCTGCACTTCCTGTCCTTGTGTGTCCACCTGTGCCCTATTACCTAATGTGTGTGTGTGTATATAGCCCTTCTCTGCCTTTGTCTTGTGTTGGTTCGTCTTGTCTCTTCATCGTGTCCATGCCTGTAAACCAGAGACCTGTATACAAACCTAGTCGAACCTGGAGATTTGTGTGAGAGTCCTAGTAGATCCTAGTGATCATTATTGAAGTCTTTGTAGTCGTTTATAATAAAGAACATTGCAAAGACAACGGAATCGTGCATCTGAGTTCCGATGAGACCATCGTGTCAAAACCAGCATAGACCAGCATGCTGGTTTTTTCAGCAGGGTGGGCCATCGGAATGTGACAAAACTCTCCCATCTCCCCTCTGTTCTCCAGCATTGCCGGTCTGTAAGGGTCTGTGGAAATATCAAACATTTAATTAAAGTTTTAAAAACAGTGACGGGGTCCAAAAGGTGGAAGAAGTATTCCGATTATTTACCTAGGTAAAAATACGTGTTAGAAGTAAATGTCCTGCATTCAAAATTGTCAATTGCCCAAGTGAAAAGTATTATCATCTGAAAGTAAAATGAATCATTACGTTATTAGTATTACATACATAAGTATTTTTACAATTATTGATGCATAAATGTGTTCATCCATTCAATGTGGCATCTGCTATAATGTTGTTAATGTATGATATTACTTAATAATACAACACAATATAATACATGATAATGTATAAGTTGATTTACTTAGATCTACTGTACTGTGTAAAAACACCACAACAATATTACACAAATTATACTGCATATTTAAGCAAACTATTGTAAAGGTAAAAGTATGAGCATAAAAAATAAAGAAGTGTGAACATTTACATTTTATTATGATTATTTAAAATATAAAGACTATATATTATAGAATTACAATTAAGATAATAAGATTAGATATAGTTTATTTGATGTAAAACATGGATGTTTTTTCATTATAGTAGCCTGTGAAAACCATAACAAATATGTGATTAAATGCTATTCAGCAAACACAAAGAGCTGCAAACATTACTGAAGTACTGAAAGTCCAGGAAACAAACTGAAGACCAAAGTTCACCCAGTTGTCTTTGTGTATTTGTGAATGAAGCGCCATCTCATGGTTAAATCCTGCAATTGGAGTGCATTCTAGCGTGCTACATCTGTATGTTCACAATTTATTTTCCATTAACCAGTCTTTAAACACTGCCAGAGCCCATAGAGAGCCGAAGTCCCTCCCTTTCCGGTGATCCACCATGGGACCTTATTTCGGAAAAATTGTAAATTGAAGTCAATGGCGAGAGAAAGATTATCTTTCGATCCCGTTTGAATTGTGCCATGAATTACACATATGATGTTTGTCAATTTAAAAGATAATTTTGCAAGTAAAAAATAACAATTGTGGTAAAACTGTTAAGTAACACTTTTTTTTGTGTGAAACTCAATGAACTACATCTCTAGTCTCGCACAACACACGTCACCAACACCAAGCTGGCCGTCACGTTAGCACATTTCACCTCTTTCTTTCAGAATGAGGTGAAAAGTATTAAACGAGGAGAAAATCACTATAAGTCTGGGCATGTTGAGAGCTGTATTCACACAAAAGGGGAGTTAGTTGGTTCCGTAAGAGCCGAGGTGAGTGATAAACGAGTGTAATGTGTAACGTTAATGTCAGCTAGCTAACATTAGCTAACAAGGTACACTCCTGTGTTTTGTTTGAGCAACTCATTTTAGTTAAGAACTGCGTGATCGCTGTGTATGCTGTGGATAACATTAGCGTTGGCAAGGACAAGGTACACAGAAAACTAGTTGCTAAAACAAAACACGAGAGTGTACCTTGTTAGCTAACATTAAAGTTACACATTACACTCGTTTAACACTCACCGAAACATTGTACAGCCGTTTCCGCATGATGGCTCTTACGGAACCGACTAATTCCCCTTTTGTGTAATAGCAGCTCTCAACATGCCCAGACGTGTAATGATTTCCACCTTGTTGAATACTTTTCACCTCTTTCTGGTGTTGGTGACGTGTATTGTGCGAGACCAGAGATGTAGTTCATTGAGCGGTTTCACACACATACTGTATAAGTGTTACTTCACAGTTTTACGACAAACTGTGACTTTTTTGACACGGAAATAATTGTTTAAGATTGACAAACATCATATGTGTAATTATTGGCACAATTCAAACGGGATCGAAAGATAACTTTTCTCTTGCCATTGACTTCAATACATAATTTTTCCTAAATAAGGTCCCATGGTGGATCACCGGAAAGGGAGGGACTTCGGCTCTCTACAGTATACCGTGTTCCTGTTAGTGTTTACTTCCTGTATGTCTTCTTCTACTGTTCCCTTGAGTGTTTACTTCCTGCCTGTCTTCTTCTACGGTTCCCTTTAGTGTTTACTTCCTGCCTGAATTCTTCTACTGTTCCCTTTAGTGTTTACTTCCTGTCTGTCTTCTCCTGGGACCTTTTCCATGTATCAAATTGTCCCTCACGTCTTAGTCCCGCCAACAGGAGATTCGAGCGGAGGAGGCGAGGAGGGGAACCGAGGAGAGAGGAGTGGAAGCAGCAGGCGTTTAGAGAAATGAGAAATCCTCTCCTCTGAGAGGTCATTTTAAAGAGACGTCCATTAATGATGACAGGAGGCACAGCAGCCCTCTGTCTGATGGACCAGCCCACCCTCTTCAGTCTGCGTACAAATGACAGGACTTTGCAAAGTCGTGCAATAGATACGCAGAAGTACATTTTTGCGTGCATATGATACTCCCACGTTATGTTTGTTATGAACGTATGTCAAATACGTTTTTTTTCTACAATTTTCTCCCACGTTACGTTTGTTGTGAACGTATCTTAAATGCGTTTATTTTCTACATATCTTTGCCATTTATTTAACCCTAACCCTAACCATAACCCAATAAGCTGCTGTGTCGTTTATTGCACCGCAAACATTAAAACTGTCATTGGAACTGCGATCAAGCCTGAAGCCACAGAGCTCTTTGTTTTAATGTTTGAGGTGCAATATCAGCGTATCATATGCAAGCAAAATCTGACTTCTGCGTATCTATTGCACGCCTTTGCAAAGTCGTGTCATTTGTACGCAGACTGTGAGACCTGGTTGGATGGACAGATGTGTTCATGACGACTTATATATTTACTTTTAATTCATTGACAGTGTGGTATAATGAGACAATAACAGGCTACAGATGCGGACATATACAAACACACATATTTACAGGCGGAAATTAGATAAATGGGAAAGGCTCATGCTGTTCCCTTTAGTGTTTACTTCCTGTCTGTCTTCTTCTGCTGTTCCTGTTAGTGTTTACTTCCTGTCCTTCTTCTTCTGCTGTTCCCTTTAGTGTTTACTTCCTATCTGTTTTCTTCTGCTGATTTTTCTGACGCTAAACTGATGTCTTTTAACTGCCTTCCTTCTTTTGTTCGCTTTTTCTTTTCTTTACTGGAGACAGTTTAGCCATCATAAATCCAAAGTTTGGTGCTCTCCACAAAAATATAAAAACGAATATTCAACAAGTATATCGTGTTTTCTGATGGAGGAAACTAATGTTTGTTGTCCACAGCCAAAGTTAAATTCACCGGACTTCTTTCTGCGGATTGGTATGACTGCATATAGTCCCTTGATCCTCCTTAGCAGCAGTCAGTTAGCGCAAAGTAACAGACCTCTAGAATGTCCAAATCGAGGGGTGAGAACCAGAGGGGCGTAAGTGACATTTGACCAACTTTACAGGAGAGCCAAAACAAAAAACGACCATACTTTGTCCTGACTTTGTTTATTAAATGAAATCTTTAATATGAAAACTTCATAAACATGTGGATGATTATATACTTAATGAACAATATTTTGACTTTCATTGAAACAAAAATTATTCTATATTTTGTTCCTTTTGGCCCCAAATAGTTCAGTGTGTTCTGTGTTAGGTCTTTTGGTTTTTGATGAATAACTCTGGATTGGTTTAGAATTCACATGCACCCTTTTGGCAGTAGAAAGAGCTAATTGAGAGCTTTCATTTGATATATATAACTCATTTTTGACCAAAATGTCACTTACGCCCCTCTGGTTCTCACCCCTCGAAATGACCAATCAGAATTGAGTGTTCAACTAAGCTGTTTAACAATAATAATAAGACACCTCACTATGGGTCTTTATTTTTAACTTCCGGCAAAATTGAAATGTCAGTATCAGGATAACTGAGGGTTCTAGAGAGTTCATAAATTAAAAGCAAATACTTTTTAAAGCTTTATACAAGTATTTTACTTGTGTCACTGTGCATTGATAGATAAAATGGTATGTATTTTTGCTCATTGCACGGTTTTCATAGGTACATTTCACTACTGAATCACCCACTGAGTCCTTGTGGTGTGTGCATTAGGATTTCAGGTTGCCGCGATGCAATGGCTATCCCAGACTGATCTCACTTCGTCCACTGAGTCCAAAACATTTGGAACGTCTGGTGGAGCTGCATCATTATTTTATACCGTTAATGTGTTTTGGGAGCCAACAGGAAGTGGGCCAGTGACAGTCTGGGGGGTGTGTTGATGAGGACTCTGCTCATGTGCCATTTTCAAAAAACAGGGAAGTGTGAAGAAGTCCTCAGAGGCTTCTCTGTCAGATGCACCTGAACACAGCCTGGTCTCCAAAGCATTACATTCCATAAAACCTAGTACTTTTTATATATTTTCTTTTTGTAATAGTTCTATTTTTATTTATTTTTGGCGCCTTCTCTTACGACTTGTTTTCTCATTCTGTGTATGTACCACTATACCCCACAGCAAAGCCCTTGTATGTGTGAACCTTTTTGGCAATAAACCTGATTCTGATTCCGGTGCAATAACCAAACCATTGTTAGTGCTACGTACAGAAAGATAAGTGTTTTATTTATTTTTTCATCAGTTAAGGTGCAGTGGAAACATGGATTTTCAGTCTGAAACAAGCAATGTGTAAACTTGCTGCTATGGTGACATCAATGATATTATTGTTTAACCATTTTAGAGCCAGGATTAATTCGGATTCCATTTGTTTCTGACAAATGTTTTTTAATATGTTTAAATAACTTCAAATAAAAAAGAAGGTTTAGGTGTTTTTGTAACAGACTGTTACTCTGAGAGACTAGAGTTTTCTCTTCTGACCCGGAGCTGAGGATAGTTGCTCTCTCACAGAGACGAATCAGAACATGTTGCTCATCGCCACGACAGCACAATGATGTCATCGTCGTCACAGGCAGCCATGACAACATTCTTCTCTCACACTGACTGCAATCTGTCTCCTCGCAGTGTGTGTGTGTGTGTGTGTGTGTGTGTGTGTGTGTGTGTGTGTGTG
>CALSBZ010040180.1:91333-110518 GCA_943591055.1 Gobionotothen gibberifrons | reverse complement strand
TGTGTGTGTGTGTGTGTGTGTGTGTGTGTGTGTGTGTGTGTGTGTGTCACAGACTGTGTGTTTCTCACTCTGCCAGGACTGGCACTCGGTCCAGCCAATAATGAGATCTCTCCTGGCTCGCTCTGCTGCAGCAATGGCGTCAGCAGACACAGAAAAAGACATCCTCCAGTACACAAATATATCTATTATGTAGAGGTGGAAGAAGTACTCACAGTACTTACAGTAAGTAAAAGTAAAAGCACCAGAGTGTAGGAATACTCTGTTGCAAGTAAAAGTCCTGCATTCAAAATATTACTCAAGTAAAAGTAAAAAGTATTGGCATCTAATGGCGCATTTCCACTACAGCGCGGAGCTCGCTTTAAGCGTGCCGCCATAAATGTACTTTAAGTACCAAAAGTAAAGTACTCATTATGCAGATTGGTCCATTTCAGAGTCATATATTCTATATGTTTTGGTTATAATTATTGATGTATTGTTGTGTTTATCAAACTGGTAAAACTAGAACTAATTTCAATGACTTTATGTGAAATCAATCCAGGTGTTGATCTTAATGTTTATCATTAAGCTATATCTGCAAAGTAAATAAATGTAGAGTAAAAGTACAATATTGACCTAAATATATTGAATATACCCTAACCCTCAGATAAAAGAAGATACAAAAGTACTGGCATGTTAATAAAAAATCATCAAAAGGCCACAGTAGAGGAATATTAGACACAGGCTTGTGGAGTATAAGATGTACGGAGCCCCTAAAGGTTCATAGAGAAAAAATAAAGTATCTTGTGCACACGATATACTTTCTCGTTCGCACAAAATACTATTTTGTGCGCACGAGAAAGTATTTCGTTAGTTATCGGTGCGCCAAGTACAGTAGGAAGTGGAGCACAGAGGAGACAACCGTTTCATTGCAGACTGTTATGTTTATGTGGAGAAATGGCAGTACAATACATATACTTCAAACTCAGACTTCATTTAGGGACATTTTGGCCAGGGGTTTAGAGCTATTTGTTTAAGCACCGGATTCGCAAAACAGAAGAGTCTGTAAACCAGTCTGCTTTAATCTATGAATTAATGTCCGTGACTCTCACAGTATCTGCTGCCCACATCTGTTTTATAGAAGGAAAACCTCCTTCACTGTACTACGAAGCAGGATTTGCTATTTACTATTCATTCATGAAGTATGACGCTGCGCTCTCAGCACGGTTCTCCATGTTTGTGATTGGTCAAATGTTGCTAACCCCGTCCCTTTCAGGTGAACGCGCTCTCAGCCGGACAGAGATTTACTGAGTTGATAACCAGCTTCGTAGGACCACTTAGCGAGATCGCGTTTGTTAGGGTTAGTTAAGCCGGGTAAATCAAACATATCCCGGGTCTGTTGAACTGGCTTCGTCGTACAGGGCACTGGAGGCAATAACGTGTAACTCAGCAGAATCTGAGAAGAGCAGCACCAGCTGCAAAGAGCTGTGCCTTTTACTATTTACTTCACTGTGTTTCCCTTCATTAAAAATACTTGCTCATCTTACTGTATATGCTGAATTGGCCTAACAGGAAACCACTGGCCTAACGGCAAATGTCTATATCCTGTGTTGGCCTAACTTGCTCATCTGTATGCAACTTTGGGCTGAATGCCATGCATGAAAGGTGCTGTATAAATTATTATCGCTCTTTCACTCTGAGACTCATAAGGCAGTACTAGATATAGTAATATTACCATGAATCTAGCTATTTACCATATTTTATTGGAAAACATCTCTGAAACTCTGAAAAAGTCATATTGCTAGCTTACCATAAAAGGCCAATTCAGGCCGGTACCAGAGTTCCCGTTAGCCGGTAATTACCGGACTATGACCGGTAAAATATGCTGAAGACCGGCAAATCTAAATCTCTCCGGTCTAAGTGTCCGGTCAGAATAATTTCCCATTAGCGCAATACCGCATCAGTTGCGCAACTTGCGCCACTTATGTGACAGACAAAAGAGTATGTGACAGACAAGAAGAGTCAATTATAATGTCTAACACTTAATGTGGAGAAAGAGATGTCCTGTATGGGTTGATTGTGCGTTGATCTGTTGGTAATGCCTCGGGGTTCCGGTGGGCATGTAAACAAATGCATAATGCTGCGCTATAGGCTACTTTGCGGCCTCACCCGGTTGCATAGCGACACTTATTGTTTAGGTGTCTTTTAATAAGCAGGTAGTCCTATCATTAGCTAGAACTAGCTGGATCTGATCGATATGGACATAAACGCGAGTGAAGTCTAATCTGACGGGAGAGAGAGATCAGCTGTTGCTGACGAGTCGACACGCAGCTCTGCATGATCACCTGCAGAGGTGAGCGGAACAAAACACACACTTTAGGTTAGAATATCACACGCTATTTTAATGACCTCTCAAACTACCTAAACTAGTTATAGGCCTAGATATGTTTAGTTTTACCGTCGGGTCACTCATTACTGATCCGCGAGCTGCATGATACTGACGGGCTGTCAGAAGAGGGAGAGAGCGCTCTGTTTATTATTCCCGTGTTATTGTAAGTTACTGTACACTTTTGAATAGTTAATCATATCAATTTGTTTTAAAGCTCAATAAATAACAAAGAAGACCTTTGACCGGCACTTTTCAAATGTTGTCCGGAAGATTTAAACTTTAAAGAACATCTTGACCGGCGAAAAAATATTCTAACGGGAACTCTGGGCGGTACTACACTTCCGCTTGGTTGCCAGGCCCGGAAGCACTTTTTCCCATTGACTTACATGGGGAAAGAATGGTCTGTAAATCGATGGATAATTTTTTTTAAACTAAATAAAGCACCCAGTATGAACACTTGTATAGCCCTTATTAAAAACATTCGTTCTTCAAGTTGTAAAAATGTGCTAATAACGTTATTCTGAGAGTTATTTCCCTCTGCATTATGAACGCGCATCTAACCCACGGGACCGCGCCGCCCGGCACGTTCATGTTACGTGTTCAGCCTTTATCCATGGATGCACAATAACAACGATTGATGTGTCACATTAGCATAATTACTAGCTAGCTGCTAACTGCCGTCTCGTTAATATCAAAGCCATCATAATAACAACCCATTACCATGCTGTCATGAACGCGTGGTGCTGTTACGTGTATGCAAATTGACGTGCTTGATGTGAACGAGCATTTTGGTTAAAGTTGCGCATGCGCTATGAGCGCACATACGGGTACTGCTCAGGCATGCTGGGTAATCTGTGACGTTTCACTCTCTCAAAAGTTGGGCCATTTTATCATCATGCGCTAATGAGCAACTCTCATAGGAATGAATGAGGCCCCGCCTCCCACGCTGTATCCAGTTCTTATTATACATCCATGGCTGAATCAGATGGAGTTCAATCTTTTTCAATTTTTTTCAACAAGATATCAAGGAGATTTGTCTATCCCCTTTATGTAGTCATGGTAGATAATATATTTGTTTATGAGCACAGTGGGAGAAATTGCGTTTATCTTTATTTTCTAAATACATAAATATATGTATTCAGAAAAAACAAATTGTATAATGTTATAATATTGCTCCTGGGACAATTTATTTAAGATTTGTTGGGGTTACTTTTTTTACCAAAATCCAAAACTAAGATTAAAAGATAGTCCTAATTTCAGTATGGTTACAAAAGCAGGAATCAGGATTATTATCCAGGCAGTAGCTCATGGCTCACAAACCTAAAGTATAAGAAGTATTTCCTCTGATGAAGTCATGTATAAATACTTGTATCGTTACTCTCTGTGCGTACACCTTCATCACAGCTTTCAAGTGCCGCCATGTCTATTTCTGTGCAAGCCTGCCGTGCACAGTGAGCTGTGGGAGCGTGCACGCGAGGCAGAGGCTGGCATGAGGCATGAAACTGAAACGCGCGCACACACACGCACGCACGCACGCACGCACACACACACACACACACACACACACCAGGAACCTGAGCTGGTGACTGCTTGGCCCCTGCTTGGTCGGTTATTTTAGTCCTCAGACATGCAGAACACTCATTGGGCTTTATCTATCTGCGACACAGATGCAAATGTTTAAGCAAGACTGGTAATTCACTCTCACGAACAGCATCATACTCAACATTTTCTATCATTATGCTTTGGTTTATCAGATAAATCTATAGCACCTAAAAGGATCATCTTTAGGATGTATTATGTGTCTGATGGTGATGCAAAAAGGTCAAAGGAAATGTCATAAACAACACCAAACGCTTCATGTTATTATATTTCATTTATGCTTTTATATTTTAATATGGCTTGAAAAACTCCCCAGCCCTGTACATGAAAGAGAAAGGATTTAGTGTTATTATGGGCGTAACAAATATAACAATAAGTTCTCACATTGGGTAAAAGCATGAAGTGAAGCCTTATTTTGTGACTGCGTATATTTTGGCTTTTGGGTTGTAGCTTTTTTTGGTTTGTGTTGTCTTTAGAGTAGGTGTCTGTATGTATAATCTTATGTTTGTTGAAAATAAAAAGAATATTCAAACAGATGTGTTTTGGCTTCACATGAATATCAAAATGTTTCAGCTATATTTACTTTTAAGGAGGAATAATATAAGTATTCAGAACTCTTACTTATAGCAAAGTATAATATCAAACTTCAAAAATATCAAGACTTGCATTCTAACTTACTATGGCCCATTTGAGAATAATATATATGACAGGATTGTATTATAATTATTGGTGAATTATATATTAATTAATTATATATATATACATAATGACAACAGCAGAAATAACAAAGAATTAAAGAGATTACAGTAGAACCATAGTTTAAAGACACAACCTAATACAATATGAACACTAATAACTGCATGTGGTTTATTAATCATTCATTGCACCATAAATCTCTCCGCCAATCTGTCACTCAATCCATATTAATGTTGCTGTTTTTAACACACTTTCCCCTGTACTCATTATAATGACTGTCGCTAATGAGTTTTTCCAAGGAGAAACTTAGATCACCATTTACATATTATGTAACAAGCCGTATGAGAGCAAATCTCTGGGGTATGTGCTGAAAAATAAATCATTAGTTCATTAGATTTATGGAAAAGTATAGCTTCTTTGTTCATTACAAACGCAAACAAACTAATTTCACATTAACATAGAGATGCAGTCAGTTTATTAAAATAACAGTAGAGATGCGTCTGATTATCTACTGGGAGAAATGCACCGTTTGAGATCACTTGAATACAAAATACAAACTCTTTGAATATTTAGGGAATTTAACAATCAATAGTAACAGTTTTTATTTTATTTACCATGTTCATGATATGTGGCTCAGAAAGTGTATTGTAAATATGGATGATGCTCAAAGACTTATTGTAGTATTATTATAAGAAACATTTAATTTTGCCAGTACTTTTAAAGCCATGGGAGATGAGATAATACAACTTTATAAAGATAAACCTAAGGCCAATAGCTTTAATTTTTTCCCCCTGCTGTTTATTGTCCAACCTACTACGGTGGCCGACACGTGCAAATGCGCCACAACGGCCCAAAACACTTACATTAGGAGAAACGCGCTGCAGTTTCAAAAACGATGCAAATATAAAAACACAAATGTGCCATACAAATTGCAAATGAAGAAACATCTTCATAACCCCCGGAACAAAAGCGCTGCATTAACAAAACGCTACAAATGAAAAAACGCTGCAAGAAGCTCAAAACACAACGGTAACCAGGGGACACTAAAGAGTGACGCACAAAGCTAGGACCGGAGCACTTATTGACGTTGGCCAACTGTCCCTGTTGGCAGAGTCAGTCTGTTACATATTTTATAACTAAGTATTTTGTCAGTTTATTTGAAATTACTAGTTTAGCTACAATAGCTAGCTAGCAGATCTGCAATCATATCATAAGGAATCATGTGATCACATTGTTAAATAAGCCGATATGACATTTTAAGTACGTTTTCAGTGACAGAGATTGTTGTGCAGCGTGTTTCTACCGATGTCAGTGTTTTAGGCCGTTGGCCCGTGATGGCCACCATCATTATTTGATCTTTAGGCCATTGGCATGTTGTTTTAAAGTTACCATCAGCATGTAATAATAGGCTAAATTAAATGTTAAATATATTCATTTTTGAATGATGTGTATTGGCAATGATTGCCGTTATATTAAATAATAATAATAATGTGGCATGGGCCAAATGCTCAGCATGACAAGCAAGTAAAAAATAATAACTGATTGATTACATGGCAAATAACATACCAAGACCTCAGCAAAACAATATTCAGTGAAACCAGCCAACAAGAAAAAAATTAACTACGTCATGTATCAGATAAGGGCTGAGAACAAATGAGTCATTTTGCTTTTGAAGCCAATATTGAGTCACTTTAATTGCATCCATCACCGAGAGCCATGAGCCAGAATGTCTCACTCACATACTGACAGATAAACACAGACTGAACGCTTCACATGCACGGACACACACACACACACACACACACACACACACACGCTCAGATGCTTTTCATGTGACCCGCAATCCCGAAATTCACACTGACACTGCCATCAAAGTGATCAAAGTATATTGTTTCGTTCCATAAAGGAAAATTGCATATTTGAATGAAAACATCGCTATATATACACAATGAACACACACACACTCACACTCTGACTCAGAGCAAAAGCTTGTTTGTGTTTCAACCTATTTTATGTGTGACAGAAACCCCAGTCGCTAAAAACACTGGCACCTGTTCCCTGGGAGAAATTCCACTCCTCAGTGTGTGTGTGTGTGTGTGTGTGCTTGTGAGAATGTTGACACTGGACTTTCCTGTCTCACGTGGCCATGGTGCAGCATCACTTCCTTTACGACCCTCACCCTATTTAAAGGCCGGTGTTGGGCTTCAGCGGGGATTCAAGTCAAAGTCTTTGCACTCTTCACACCAGCAGCTCACCCACTGACCGACTGACAATCTGGAAAGGGTCCTGGAGCTTCTGTGGACGTCCACAACGGCTTTAAAGGCTACGTTTTTGTCTGTGATCACCTGGAAGTTTCAAGCGATGAGTTTCCAATATTGAAGTCTTCATTTGGAACCAATAACTGAGTATTTGCTCAGAGAAAAGCAAGATTTACGTCAACTATTTTCACCCAAAAGAGATTCAAAAACTTTGAAGACAACTCCAGGAATTGCCACAATACACCCTGCAAGACTTTACCAATCGGAAAAACACAAGACAAGAGAAATACCAATTTCTGGAAGCTCTTCTGGTATCCTGTCACAATGAGCAGCGGTGGGACCAGCACAGTTTCCCCACAGGAGCCCCAGGCTTTCAAACGGGCCGTACGGAAAATAAAATGTGCCGCTATGGTGGCCAACTTGGCTAAGAGTTGGCAGGGCTGGGCCACCGAACACTCCGACATACAGGATGCCATCCCCAGCGGCTGGATGCCGGACTCTGTCGAAGGGGTGGGCGAAAAAGCGTGCAGCCGGGAGGTCAAGCTCACCAACCCTCCTCGAGTGTTCACAGCCGATGCTAGCGACAGCAGCGGTATCCGGACCGGTTCTGTGGCCAAGTCCGTGCAGCCGAAGCGCAGCGAGTGCAGCAGCAGCTCCGTGGTAAACGCCATCCGAGGGAAGATGGAAGCAGGGCCTGAAGAAAGCAAGCCTTTCCTGGGTAATGAGTCGCCGACAAGGAGGCGCCAGATGAGGGCGCTGCAGTCCGCCGCTGACGGAAGCATCCGAGACAAGACGCGTCTGCTGCAGGACAAGACGCTGGGGTCAAGGAGCAGCAGTTTGGACACGGAGGACAGCGGGCTGGGAGAGGAGGCGGGGCTCAGTGACAACAGCGAATCAAAAACTGAGCTGGGCGACATCCTGAGCAAGAAACAGACCAACAGGCCCAAGGTAGAGTGCTTAATCACAAAGATTGGAAAGTGGATGCAAACACATTACCAAAGTTACCAAATATCAAGCTACCAAAATAATTCAACATTGAAATGTAAAACTACACCAAGCATTGTTTTTTATATTAACCATGGATCGTCTAATGAGAAGGGGTCCCTCACAGTAATGAACAGATCATATAAACCATCTCTACAGATCCTTTTAGCCCCTTTTATCCTATTGTTTTAGGTAAACAGTCTCTACAATTTAAACCTTTAAAGTCTTCAGCAAGTTATATACAAATGTTTCTGCCCAGTATAGTTAGCCGAACATAATGGAGAAATTAGCCACTTAAACCCAAACATCAGTGAATTGAAAACATACAACGAATGTTGGAATACAATGTGTCAGGTAACAAAAACCCAACTCCAAATAAATATAAATGTATGGTATTCCCTTAGCAAGATTGGCAGTTGTTTGCTTACACATTAACAACTTTTAAAAGTGATGAATATCAAAAATATAAATATGGCTGGGTCAAAGCTGCTAGAGGTCCCTTTTCGAGGTTTGTGCAGAAAATAACATGAATACAGACTGATTGTGGAAAAGACCATACACTTCTCTGGCCAACACATAAACCTATTATTTTGTGATAGAAGTCGTGAGAGAATTGGTCATTTGCACATGTTATTGTTGTTGGTGACAGGCTTGTATAAAAAAAATAGTTGTATTGCCCTTTAATTACTTTTTTAAAGCTTAAACCAGACCCTTACGAGTTTCTCCTGCCTGCTTTCCATACAACAACAATGTTCCTGTCCCTGAAGAAAATACAAAGTGGAGGACCAATACCCTAAAATTAGAGCGTACATGTTCCCACACAAGTCCCACAGTGTGAATAAACAAGTTTAAGCAGAGATCGCATTGATGTCAAGACATCCGACTCCCCCATGGACACCAAACTGAAAAACAGTTGCATAACTCTAATGCTAAACATCTTTCCTACAGTATAAAGGGCAAAGGAGGCGGCCCGAGGTCCTCTTGACTTGTTGAGGGGGTCGCCAGAGAGTGCGGCCAACCCATAAAAACATAAGCTGGAACACTGCGCAATGGAATATATGAAAATAATTATAGTCATGCTCTGCAACGTGCTACCTGACCTTCAGGTCTGAAGAGCCGGGGAGGGGGAAATTAGGTGAAGGGACACAGAGAGAAATGAGAGGCACACACTGTTACACAAACATTAAGAAAACAATTATAAATGAGAAAATATTTGATTTCAATAACTGTATTGATCTTTATTTATTTGGATTAATGTAGAGGCAGATTTGCACTGAACAACTGAAACGTTAACTTTAATTAAATGTATTACAGTATGTCAACACATTTCACATTACTGCATTAGGTTAGTTGAAAGCAATAATATTAAGTTGAACCTAATACTTTTATTTTAGTTAATATTATTGCTTTTAAAAAATATGGAGAAAATTATTGAATTGAATCAGGAGTATTATCACTCTAAGGGTTCACATGGTTTTGTAAAAGGTCCCTCTGTGACACATCTTTACTTTGCATAGCGCGAATACCAAAGAGATATGGTGACACTGATTTGAAGGCCTGGCAATCTGAGGAACACACCCAGGGAGGAGGAGGGAGGGGGGGGGGGGGGGTCAGGGTAGGACAACAGATGAAAGATTAGGGCGAAAGAATTGTGATGAAGAAAGTATAGTGAAAGAAAGTATGACAACAACAACTAAAAAAGAAGGAACGTGTTAATAACATCTATTTTCTTTTACAAATCTCTATAGCCAAAATGTTGCAGATAGTATACCATGACAAACCAGGATATGAACCACAAAAGTATTAGAAATCAGTTTATAAGCCTTTCAATCTCCAAGAGAATAGGTTTAAGAACCTTCACTTGATCCTCGCGGTTGTTAAATGAAATGTTTGTGCATGCCGGTTTATATGAGCACACACACAGTATTTCCATTAGTGCATATTTCTGGATGTCTAGCAAAGGCCAAGCAGCGGATCAATTACACCTTCTAGAGAAGAGGTTATTTTAAGACTTAGGGGCATCGTTAACATTTACATATAGACACAGATGGGGTCTGATGCAAAAATGTGAAGCAGGTCTAAAGGACAGGAAGCAAAAAAAGGAAAAGTTGACCAAATGTTAACAAAAGCTTAAACGCTAGAAAAATAGACAAACATATGGGAATAGCATGCACAGGAGGCTGAGATGTCCTGGAAGGTGCCAGTATGGGTCAACGCTGGATCCTATATTTCCCAAAGTGAAACTCATTAGAATCTTTGCAAAAGCCTTTTTGTCAAACTCCACATTCTCAGAAATGCAGATTTGTTATATTTAAGTGTTGGGGTATCAAGGCTGATTATATTTTTAAGTCATCAAGGTTATTTTCCTTCCAAAAGAAGAGTTTACCTAAAAAGAATATAAATCACGTGTAGTACTCTTCTTCCTGGAATTTCAATGGTCCTAGAAAAACATTTTCCATAGAATGTTACATTTGCCGAACAGAAACAATTGAAAAATGTAATCTAGTGCTAATATCAGGGCTGAACATTGCTTGGTCTTAGACCTGGTCTTGACTTGTAAATATGCAAGTCCAGGGGATAAGTCCACACAAAATTTGACTTCGAATAATATAATACTGTTCGAATAAAAGTCAGCAGAAAATGTTGTAAAATGTCCAAAAAAGTTAAAATTCCAGCAGCATTAGCCAAGTGTTTCTCCTTAAATCATGGTCTTTTGGTAGACCAAACACAACTATTACTACAAATGTTGTTAATAAACACACATGCTCCACTCCCCTGAATAACATTTGGAAATTTAAAAAAATGTCTTGGACCATAGAGTGCTGGGGGGGTGACGTTTAGAGACATCCCCATCCAATATTTTGTATCAGGATCGATTCAGGCGTTTTATAACTAGTATTCTTATGAATTGCTTTATTGAGATGTTGAGCCTGATCCATCCATTGTTGTACATCAGCTGTAGCACATGTGTTTTTATTGTTATTCAGTAGGGCTAACTTCGATTAGGAATCTTTCAAATGTTATTATTTATACATACGTTTTCCCTTTGTTGGAGTCCGAAGTTAACTTGCCTGCCCTCTTTGATCTCCAGATTAAAATCACCACTACAGGCGATATCAAGAACCGCTGGCAGCAGTGGTCTCAGCAGCACATTGTGGGCCAGAAGCTCAACCCCTTCAGTGAGGAGTTCGACCCCGAGTACGCCATGGCTCAGCGGGTCCGCAAGGGCGAGGACGGATACGGGCGACCCAAAGACGGATCCAAGACGGCGGAGAGGGGCGACCGGGCCCAGAAGCACGTCCACAGGGAGATGGAGGAGATGGTGTGGATTATCAAAGACATGGGCATTAAAGACAAGGAGGGGAGAACCAGCATAAGCTTCGGCCGCCTCTTTGACCGCTACGTGAAGATCTCAGATAAGGTGGTGGGCATCGCTCTGCGCTGCCGCAAACACAAGATGCTGGACTTTGAGGGGGAGATGCTGTGGAAAGGACAGGATGATGATGTGGTTATTACAGTGAGAGACTGAGGACAGACCCAGTGTTTTACAAACTGTTACACACATGCTAACACACCTACAAATGTCACTGCTCATCTAGGGAAATAACGCTACCCATGCTAGCGGCAGTGCTACATCATGTGCACAAAAAACATTGAGGAATATTTGGAAGAGACCAACAAATATTAAAGTATGATAACTAAGTGTGTCAACCAATTCACTCACTTCAATTTGATTCAGGATACTGTAAGACTCCAGATTAAGTAAAAATTGCCGCTAATCTCAGGATCTACTCCACTCCGAGGAGAGCTAATAACGGTAGTAATATCATGATGGAAGAGTAAAGTGTTACAAATATTATTGAGTTTTTGTTTTTAGGAAAGTTATACCAACTGATTGCAATAATGTTAACACACAAAGGCAAACATGATAACATTTGACATTTGTTCAACTGTAATGTGTTGGTTACATTTAATATGCTAGCATTCTAAATTGTAAATATTTAATTTTAAACTATAAGAATATCATTTTTTTTATTAAAATACACACAAACATAATAACATATAATTTCAGTGATCAGCAAAATAAATTCAAAGAGACAAAGTCTTGCACATTTCTATTTTAACATATGCCTATATAAGTGTAAACATGGAGGCCACACACACACACACACACACACACACACACACACACACACACACACACACACACACACACACACACACACACACACACACACACACACACACACACACACACACACACACACACACACACACACACACACACACACAACCATCCACCACAATGCCAGAAAAACTAAGAAAGCTACTCAGAAACCCAAATGACAGAACATTGAGGGTTACAAAGAAATGTGAACAAACGTTTATTTCGACCGATCTTGCTCTCCGGGGCCTGAAGTCAATGGCAAAACTGCAAAATTGCGCGACAATCCTTTTTATAGTACAGCAAGAAAATGTATTGGTGTGATAAACAAAAAGTCAGTTCAGTCAGACAACTCACGTGTTCTTAATATGTTTATTATAGCAGCATATAGTTTGAGTTTGGCGTCTAGGCTCGGGCCTCATCACTCCACAGATTTATAAAGAACATTGAGTGATGATTAGATAACTATCCCCCGAGCCTACAGGTGGAAGCTGGGGTGGAAGCTGGGGTGGTGGGGGGGCAGGCGAGCAGCAGCAACATGAAACACAGCAGCAGGAACATGAACATGAACATGAACGCAGCAGTAGCACGTGAACACAGCAGCAGCAGCATAGTGAGGCAGAGGCAGGAAGACCTGGCGGCTTGAATAGAGCGGCATGTTTAGGAGAATGTGTTTGGTTGGTTGTAAGAGGGACGAGGTGCGTCACGTGTTAATGTATCATTGGTGCTCGAGTTGACTGCCTGAACTAGCTCGCAGGCTTCGCCCCATTTAGCATTAGATTTTTTTATCATGTCATTATTATTATTAAATGTGCATTTTGTATGGTATTTAAATGTACAACGTTTACCTAAAATATTTCCCCTTTTACTGAAAGACGTTGTGAATGAATGTGGAGGAACCTTGAGTTTTCTGGACCACACTTAATATCTGTGAACTGTAAACTGACAAACAAACAAATGCTCTCATTATCATGACATGAGTACAGAAAACTCATGATCCGTTTCAGAAATCTTAACTTTGAACTTATATGTTTGAAAAAGACTTGAATGTTTCGTGTGTATGTAAACATATTGTACAATGAAATGTGTTGAACCTAATTTTAACATTTAGGACGTTTACTGTTGAATTGAGATAAATGAAAAGCAGACGTGTTTTAAAATGTTAAACCTTTCTTCTTTCAAAGTGAAAGCCTGTGAGTCTTCTTACAGAAGTACAAAGACTGTGCAGTTGGGTGTATCACGCACGGATTAAGATGAATGTAAATGTACATATATACCTTACATTCGGACACCCAATACATAATCAGACTGTGAAGTTGTCAGAGTGTTAGTTTAGGCCACATTGAGGTCAATAATGATACAAAAATTGGAAAGCTGATTTCCAGTTTTCCTTTAATAATCGGGATACTGTGCAATACTAAGCTACTTAGCCAATATCAGCAGGACACAAACGTTATTACTGTTATTTCATCATTAGTAATGTGAGTGAGGACATCAACAGCTCTTTTTGAAGGATCAGGTTCTATACTTTTCCAAAATGGAAACTTAACAAGAAACATTAAGCCAAAATGACAGAGGGTAAAACTGCAAGCTGCTGACTGTTTACTTCAAGTGTAAAAGAAAATCACAAAACTACAGATACACAAACTAGTCCACAGGGATTTAAAACATAACAGAAATGTTGAAGGATATATTTGGCAGCGGACGCAATAAAAGGGTTGATGATGTATTTTAAGTACATTTCAGGTGAGAATATTTCCTCATCAAATAATCCACTAGCCAGACACAGTGATCATACTGAGAGGCAAGAGACGTGGTTACAATTCATACAAATATTACATTTTATTACAAAATGTCAACAACAACACTTTCACACAGGGCAGTGATATAAAGGGGGGCCTAATCAGGAGCTGAAGCTTAGCTCTGTGGAATGGGTCGATGGAGAGAGGGATTCCAAATCAAAAATAAGACCCAGTCACACTTGAGCAACATGCACACAGACACACTTAAGAAGACAATCAAGACCTGGGGGAGCACAGTACACTAAAAGGGGGAGACCACTCCCAGGACACCAGCACCCCCAACATATTCAGCTCTCAGCAACTGAAATTCCATTAGCCGGGTTGAATCAAAAAGGATTCAGCTAATGTTCAAATAAACCCACCATGTCAAAGAAAACAGAATCAGCCGCCGCCATTTAACAGGCACTCAGCAAAAGTTAAATCATCAACTAACACAATTCAATTCAATGAAACAAAACACAAATGTATCAATCACGAAAATACATAAACACTTAATGTAACTGAAACTAAACAAGAGATGAACAACATTTAATTAATTGTATTACATTTCAATCAATGGGTTTAAAACATGGGTGTAGGAAGCATCCTGAATGTGGGGGGGACATTTTTAACGGAGGGTGTGGGGTCCTCCCCCCCAAAAAATAAAATATATTTCCTGTATTCAGGTGGTTTGATACTTTTATGTGGCTATAGCATGAGGAAAATGATGGGTACATTTTGTAATTTCGTCCAGTAGTAAAGAAAGAAAACATATTTGATTATTAATTCAGAGCCGTCTTTGAATTAATAAAAAGCAGTTTAAATGCCCATTTTTTGTACATTTATATAGAACAATAAATATTTGTGAGTGCATTGAGAGATATTGTTGTGGAGAGTATATATAAAACGCAAAATAAATGTGTGAATCCTTCTGTGAGCATGTATTAATATTGAGACTGATCTGACTCCATACAGATGTTAAGTTCACCTAGGAATGGTATCATTGACTTAAATGTTCAAATAAATGTTGCTCTTCTGTCTATATTGGTCATATGATGCCCCTTGACTGAAATGTTTCCTGTTCAATATCCCCACTGATTTCCTTAACATTTTGGGATGAGAGTCCACATCACAATTTACTCTAAACTGTCATATCCCTTTCATCACTCACCTCAGCAATGGACCTCTCTCCACTGTCCCTGTATTCTGCCTCTGACTCACTCTCAAGCGCCGAGATGTCAAGAGAGGTGGTGAAGTGATCATTATTTATTGAGCAGTATACTCTTTCTAATTGAATCATAACAAGTCATACTGAATGTAAATACAACTGACTCTAAAGTAAGTCCCAGTCTGTGACATTGGACATTTTGAAGACTCAAAGTCCCAAGCAGTAGGTAGAATATTAGCTAGTCTATGTAATGTGCACAGAAAATAAATAGTTAACTGAATACTGGGATGGACATGGCCTATAAGCACTCAGTAAAACATAAACACACACAAAAAGCTTCTGAATGATAAGAAGTATAATTAAAACATAATACACATTATCATTTTGAGAGAGAGTACCGAAGTAAAAGAACTCAGAAAATAATCTCTTATCGAACTGAGGCTCCAGTCAAACACACTGCCTGCGTCTCTACATGGATCAACAGATCTGAGCTGTCCAACTATGACAGCACTCCTTGAACATGCGTGAGAATCTGCCTTGGTACAAAGTAGCAGTGAAAACATGGCACGGAGTTTCATTGATTTGGGCATTCTCTCAATAAGCAAGTGGAATGGATTTGATAGTGAAGCACTGACACAGCGCTCTACAGAGTGTGGCGAGTGGATAGACCGATGCACGGACTTTCCACATGGTAAAAGTGGGGGGGTCTAAACTAATCATTTGAAAAAGTGGGGGGGACTTGTCCCACCCTCATATAATGGCTGCGACGCCCATGGTTTAAAACAGTCAAAAATATATATGTATATCACTAGAGCAGTGGTTATAATAGCCCTTATAACACGTGTTATCACTCATATCATGTAAAATATCTGTAAATGTGCATAATTATTTACTAATGCCAAATAAAATGTGACAAAGACAACTATATTACTCATGAAATATATTATATTGCAGTTTCTCTGTCAAATGTTGCTCGGCAGTCTCTGCACTGGTGGTTGGTGGTTTGCTCCGCACAAGAAAGCGCTCCATTTTCCCTCTTGCGTGTTTCTCTGTTTTAATGTTGTCCTTCAGCCTTTGATGTGTCGCGGTCTTATACAGTGATGCAAACACAGGTATGGTGAAAAAAGAGAGAACTATTAGAAGCAGAAAAAACAGCGTAATATATCATCTGACAAAGGCCTGTGCTATAATGCTTCAATGAACTGGCTATTCTTTATAATATACTCAGATCAATAGGAGACAGAGATGTTAAGTTATAAATCAAGGGTTTTTATTATTATTTACAGCAGGGGTGGGGAACCTTTTTCCTTTCAATTGTTTCAACATCCTCAGAGGGGCGTACAAATTATTGAACTCAACCTCAGCTTAAAAAAACTAAAATCACAGCCCATTCATTTGGCCTTTCTTTCATGCTGTGCAAAGAAAAAGCAACCTCTTAATCCAGATATTTTACCATGACTCGCGCATGCATGCACGTGCACACACAAGATGTGTGCAAATGTATTTAGTATCCTATCCATGTGAACATGATTTAAGTGGGGGGGACCTAACCTCCTCTAGGGGGGACTGGGGGCATGCTCCCCTGGGAAGATTTTTTTTTAAATATTGATGTTAAAAGCATCAATCTGGTGCACTTTGAGAGCAACATGAGGAGATCTATGGATACATCTTTCAACACCCATATGAAACAGAACTGGAAGCAGATATTTTACAAATCACTCCCCTTTTAAACTCTATTCTTGTTATTTTTAACAACTTTTTTGTTACTGTCATACAGTATTTTATACCTGTTTTTCATTTGGTCTCTAATGTCTCATTAATAACTATAATGGTCATATCAAGGTGTGCCTTAACCTCACTGAGCTGAGGTTATTTGAGCCTCTCAGGAGAGAGTTCTCTTCCACCTGCTGTAGAAAAGCTCTTTAAATTCGTTAGCATAGCTAGCTAACCAGATGCTAATAACAACAGATCGCCACTGTGCTTACAACTAAAGACACAGCCACGCAAACACTGCGGCATGTGTACGGCTCCTTATGGGTACTGCAACATTTGAAGAGCTGGAGCGCCGTTCCGGTGCTCTCCGTCAGCACTCCTTTCAGGCGAGACATATACCACGTGAAGTCACGTTACGCTCGTGTTGTGTTCAAGGAACCTGTCCTTGGCCAGGAAAAACAGATACTCGCTTGTTTCATTATTTTGCGATCTAGATTTCTGTGAGGATTTTTTTTTAAAGAATTGTTTTTAGGTATAGATTTTGCCTCTGTATTATGAAATGAGTGCATACAAAGTACTGATATAGTAAATAAAAAAATATGTTTTTGTGTGTAGTTGTAGGCCTATATTGCAATAATAACGTATGGTTATCACAAAATCCCACGGCACACCCGGACTTGACTCACGGCACACCGTTTGGGAACCACTGCACTAGAGTATCTAAATATGACACAATATAGGAAATTAGGACACACAAAGGGAGTTAACCCCACAGTTCACCCGCTTCGTTTCCCATGTGGCCCAAGCAAACAAAAGGGGTATCGAATATCAGCTCTTCGTCCCACAGCTTGGTTGTAAAAAGACTCTTTCTGAGGATTAATAAAACAGCCATCCTCCAAAAATCCCCTCCTCTCAAAGAACCTTATAGGAAAAGGTTATTTATGGCTGTGTTTTTAACTTTATATGTATACAGGGTAATCCTGATGTGCTCACATTACTTCAGTCACAGGGCGGTTATTCATCTTCCTCACCTCCACCATCACTCCCTCTTCTGCTACCAGGGTGTCCTTTGAATGAGGCAATGGAAGAAAAGGAGTGGAGTAAAAGAGAGGTAAGGGATAGTGGAGGCTTTTGGAAAGACCAGACAGCTTGCTCTGACTTCAAGGCCGTCCTGACGCTTGGACATTGTGCATTGCTGTCTTGATACCAACAACATGTCCAATGTTTCTTTGGAAGAGACCTGTTGGAATCATGTTTCCTGCATTCACCTTTTACCAGAGAAGAGCAAATCAGTTCTTAACGCTTTTTATTCTTAAGATTCCTAGAGATGCTGGAAATGCAGTTATTGCCACAAAAGAAAATCCTGGCCTCTGGGATGAGCTAACATATCTCACAAAAATGAAGTGCTGACTGACGCGAACATGCAGGTCGCAGATTGACACAATTCTTGCAAATGAAAAAGTTAGCAGGAATCGAGAAGTGGTGGGGGTCAGCGCAATACGCTCTGGTCCATAGCATTATTACACTGGAGCAATTTATATGTACATGTTATTGTATTTCCTTTTGATGACCAATGATGGTAAAAGGAGGTAGAGGAGGAGAACATGGATAAGAAGAGGTTTTGGAGTAATTAGTGTTATTAGCCCAAAGGAGTATTGAGTGGAGGAAATGAATACACTGGGGGATGGTGGCAAAATACATATCTGGAGATGTGAAATTAAACCCTTTGACAAAAAATCCAGCTATTGGTAAATTGATTTAAAGGTGGGGTATGTAAGTTTGAGAAACCGGCTCGAGATACACTTTTTGTTATATTCCATGGAATGCTCTTAACATCCCGATAGCAATGAATATCTTATGTGCTTTGACAAAAAATCCATAACAAAATGTCATCTGTGGAAGCCGTAGTACTGTAAAAAGCACGACCAATCATCTGAGCCGGCCCGGCTAAAGTAACTGGATGGCCTACCTGCCTGTCAGCCTTCCATCTGTGCACAAACTTATCTCGTGCCCTCATTGGTCATGTGCGTGTCCGTGTGTGTTGGAGGAGGGGCTCTGTAAGGAAGTGGCAGATTTGTTCCGGCTGTGTATTTTCAAATTCTAGCGCACTCGAGCTGGTTTCTCCAAAATGACCTTCCCCACCTTTAATTCTTCCTTTCTGTAAAAACCTCACAATATCACTCTACAAAACAGTAGCACAGCAGGGGGCGCTCCAGTGACAGCGTCAGAGTAAACTCTTCCCTACTGAACGTGGTGTCTGTGTTTTAATCAAATGAAAAATGATTTATGTCTCAATTTGCCTCTGCACCATTGAAGGCATTCCTACTGGTTCATCCCATTGTTGTGGGCAAATGTCTTTCCTTTCTTTGTGCATGCAAGTTACGCTATATCACTTTTATGTGTGTGTGTGTGTGTGTGTGTGTGTGTGTGTGTGTGTGTGTGTGTGTGTGTGTGTG
>CALSBZ010040180.1:71122-91323 GCA_943591055.1 Gobionotothen gibberifrons | reverse complement strand
GAGAGAGAGAGAGAGAGAGAGAGAGAGAGAGAGAGAGAGAGAGAGAGCTTAATACAAGCTGATTGGTTTTGTTCGGCATGGGGTCTGGACATTTGCCTGAGAGGGAGGCAGGAGGGAGAAACAGGGAGTGATGTTGGGAGAAGGATTGAGAGGAGCACGAGAGATCCTAAAAGAGAGAAACAGGAGCGTAGAGGGAGGTAAACAGCTAGTGGAGAGTATCCCATCCACACAGGAAGGGCTTTATCCTCACTCACTGACTGTCTGACTGAATGAGTCCTTCGTCTTCTGCCTCTCTCTGTTCTCCCTTCTCCTCCCCTGTGTCCTTGTTTCCTCTCCTCTGTTTGCACAAGAAGTTAGCAGGTTATTGAGGTTCAGGAATGTTCTAGCCATCGGTCAGTTTACCTCTTCATGTGTGAAAACAGACAGCTGATACTTGCTTTCAGCTACACATGACAACACACATGATAACAATGCTAGAGAGTTTTGGAAAGATGTTACATTGAGAAGAGAAGGCTGTAAATCAGTTGGTTTTTGGGGAAGACAGTGTTGAAACATAGGAGATGTAGTCTCTGTTGTCTCTTACATGTCCACCATCAATGAAACAAATGCATGAATAAAGACAGATGAAACACGATAGAGTTAAACTATTTTATTGACAGTTGGAATAGAATAACAATACACCAAATTGTGCATTTACTCAACAATATAACAGTTTGCCAAAGAATCTGCAAATACACTTTTTGTGAGTGTTTTAAATGACAGTGCGGTGAAATGAAAAAAGTGACACCACTTAGTGTCTTTCAATAACACTCAGGTCCTCAAGGCAGTAATACATGAGCAACAAATGGAAAGCAACGCAGATGAGCATTTGCTGCTTAACGCTTTGCTAAGATTAGCTTATTGTTTGAGGTTCATCTAGCGATGTGATGATTGGTATTTAACAATGAAAAAACATTACAGTATACTTGTAAATGGCATTTTGCAATCCTTAAATGGCTTTGTAAATATGTCAATGAGTTATCATTTGCTCCGATAAAGTTACACGATGGATCAATGTGTTTAACCAAAGAAATGGTCATAATTAACAAAGATGTTGTTGGAAAAAGCTTCTCTTGTAAAATAGGTTTTCCATCAGCATTGCCTCCAAAAGTTGCCCATATCACATGTTCTGACAGCGTGAGAAGGCCTGTAGAACTTTCTCATCTAGTATCCCAGAACCAAACATCACCGCTTTAGTATTTTAGGAGCCTTTCGGATGGCTTATAGAAGTTAAGGCTGTGAATGCTGTAGATAAAATGATCATCAAGACAGAAAAGGAAGATTTGTTTTTGAAGATTTGGGGATAAAGACTAATTGAGTTGACACCATAATGACCAGCAACGCATATGTGAGAGGTCATTTAACCCGGAATGGTGTTGAGAAACAGAAGTTACAAAACCCCATGTCACTTCAAGTCACACCGGTGTCGCTCAACCTGAACATGTATTCACTGGAGGTAACGTGGGACACTTTGAATGAGAGAGATGGCGTGTGGGTTGGGTTGGGGGCGGCCTCTGGGGGGGAACGTTTGGGAGCAGTCTGGAGGAGGTGGATTGCTTTTGGGGTCCAGCAGCCACCATTTCCTAACAGAGAATCTGCTTCCACCCTTTCATCCTCCCACTCTTCCTCCACCTCTCCCCCAAGAGAGGACATGAGATGATATGTATGTCTAGAAATGTACACAATGTCACTCTCAAAGAAAAAGACACAAATAGTGCTCTTCCTTTCTTGTAAGTAGAACTGCTGTACTTAAAGGATACAAATAAAGAGACTTTTAACTCAGGTAACATTTTTAAAGAAATGTTAGGGCTTCTACTTAGATTGCTTTCTATGTTGATTTTATGCAAAAACATTCAGAAAATATAGCCTTTGGGAAACAAAGTCTATCTGTAAATGAGTATGTGACCCAGTTGGTGGAAGCCAGAGAAATCTCAACAGACATGTTAGTGATACAGCAACTTGCATTGGAATCATTGGGATTCCATCTTAAGAAATCTATGAAGAAAATATTTTATAATTAAATTCTTTCTCATTTTCAAAGAGGTTATTTAGAGACCACATGAAACTCCTGGTGCAATAGTGAAAACACTTGGTTCAAATGACACATCTTCACAAGTGATTTTTGCTTTCTGCCTTCAGATTCTTCAAGGTATTTTCAAGGTTTTCAAATCCTAAAAATCCTGGCTCCTTAAAGCTTTGAACAGCAGGAAGAAACGACTTTAGCGATAACAGCTTTTGGAATCAGAAAAGTCCTGATATATACATCACAGAATGCAACAAGATAACCTATATTGTCTTGTCAAACATTTGACTGCAATGAACACTGTGCAACTAAAACATGGCAATGACTGGATGTTTTTGATTATTGCTTTACAGAATGTAGCTGATTTGAAAATGAATACAGTATTAATATCCCTGCAACACTGCTACTGGCAAAATGAGGCCACTTTTGCACAAAAAAAGTAAAATTACTCCAAATTGTATTGTTTAGTTAAAATGTTGTTGACTCGCAAACATTTACGTAGAATTACTCAAAATTGTGTGTTATATTTCAAATTTGTGTTGATAAGCATTAGACAAATTGAATTTTGTTCAGAATGTTTGCTTCAAAGTAAAAAGTAAACAAACCTTTTTGTCTTTTAGTAATTATACAGCATCAGTAAAAAGCCCAAAAGGAAATGTAGTAAACTTTTAATCTGAAATAAATTGCTACATATAAATGTATTCCTCAATTTCGTTTCACCTCTTTCTGTGTAGCGTGTAGCTCATGCTTAATCTTATCAAGTAGTCTGCTAATTATTTATTAGTTTTAATCAGTCATGCGGATGCTACCAGCTAATGCTACAATCTTACGGTAACTAGCAAGATATCCCTTCACTCCCTCAAAGATTTAACATTATTAACTAAGTTATTATAGATACACTTTGGCTCACTCCAAAAGACACTAACAACCATAATATTTACACATAAAAAAGACATTAGGAATCATAAAGTGCCAAAAAGAAATACATATACTTTTGTTATTTTTCTCTACAGTGTGCACATTGTGTTCCCTTTAAATTCATCCTATGTTTGTGTCCTTTCTTTAAAATCTGTAAAACCTGACGTCAGTCCAGGCAGATCTTTTGTTTGGATGATGCAAAGTACATTTCATGCTTCCTTCCTCTCTCCTCCCCTCTCCTCTCCTCCCCTCTCCTCCTCTCTCCTCCCCTCTCCTCCCCTCTCCTCCTCTCTCCACGCTGAGTCATTGCATGGCTAATCACCAGTTGCCTAGTGGATTAGGCCTGTAATTTAGAATACAAGGCATGCTTCTCTGTGCAGCCTGAACACTGCTGTCAGATCTTGTGAGGGCTTGTTTCTGTTCCTCCCTCACAATAGCACATGCTGCAAGGTAATTGAGGAAGAGGAAGGAGAAGTGCACTTGCTGGTGGAAATTGGCACAGTTGAAACTGTTATTAGCCAAAGCTAAAAAAAAAAAGAGAGGAGGAATCTTCAAATCTACTTGTAGACTTTAGTTTCAGAGTATTCCAAACTACATTTAAACGGCGATATACAACACGTTTTCAGCCACAGAGGGACAATACCTCCCCCTGCTCTGATGTGTCCTGCACTACCAGGTGGATGTGAACATTAAGAACAACAAAGAACATATTAGAACATAATGAGGACAAAGCACCCTCAACATGTCAGACCCATTTGACTGTTTCATGCCAGTTGTTTCCAGATTGTATCCAGATAAGGATCAACCACATTGCATTTGGACGTACAAGTCACTTGTATCTTCATCTTATACAATATGTTGCATGCATATGTATCTGCCATTTGATCTGCTTTGAGGAATGGCAATGCACTAAGAAGGCTTCTGGTGACAAGAAACCAATTATTTTCGATATCCTCTGTGAGTTCGGATATCAAACTGTTTGTGATAAGCTGGACATTTGTAGAAGCAAGCAATCATTCAGATTCAAGAAATAACCAAGTAAAATGGGTTTGTCAATCAATATTTCTCAAAACCTACAAAGCTGCTGTTCTCATTCCTACCAAACACAACACTGGCTGATTTATCTAAAAAAGCACCTTCAACAAGAGATGGCAAAATAATCAGTCAAATCAGCTAATGTCGCGATTGATTGTAAGGAAAATGTACAGGCATCATGATCTTTGAGAACTTAGAACGTGCTAATGTTGTTTGTTTAAAAACATTTATATCCACTCAGGGACCAATTTAGACCTGGCACTAAAGGTCAATGTATTTATCTGAAGTCCTTACTAACTGGTAAAGAAAGAAACTCAGCAGTACTCTGGATCCCCAAGATCCTTCCAGAAGATGCCACCATTCACAAACACATAGTACTGAATGAAGTGAACATTGAAGGGCCAGATGTGTGACACAATAAACGAAAAACAGCTCAACTTGAGTGTTTGAAACCAAGACATCTTGGTTGGTTACAACAAATAAGTTATCTATAGCTATAAAGCCATATATATTATACTTTTTTTAAGTTCTTTGTAGTCCTGATCCATTCCCCTCGATTCTCGAGCAAAATGAGCGGCTGGTGTCTCCATCAGTCTGAGGGCAGTCTCACTTCCTCTCAGACTCGTGGATGGACATGTCGCCAGCTCCTTAGCAGAGAAGCAGAAAGACAACAAGCAGTCCTGGGATTAAGAACCCATTGTAGGCTGTGAAGGCGCGTAGCTGAAGCAAAGCTGAGCCTGCAGTGCATTGTGGTCCCAATAGGATGTGATCGATGTCGGCATACCGAGCCCTCCTTTGAAGTATCCTCATTAAGAAGGGTTTTGTTTTCTCGTCAAAGACATTTTCCTGTGAGTCTGAGAGGCTGTCGGTTGCAACCACAGAGAGATGTGCTTCCTGTGAGTCCCAGGAAACCCTGATACCATATCAAAAGAATTACACTACCAATGAGTGCCAAAAGGACTTACTAGTTAGTAGTCAGTTCCATATCAGGGGATGGGTCTCCCATGTGTGGTTGGACCTGTCAAAGTGCCCTTAACAAGATACTTTACACCTATCAGCTCCAGCGGCAGTACCACCTGGCTGACCCAGGTGCAGGGCTACAGGCTATTTGAAAAAGTGTCTTAGGATTCGGTCGCAACAGAGCCGCAACAACAAAGCTTGATCATTTCCTTTAGTCTTAGGATCGCTCACAGCAGGGCCCAATGGTGCTCTCTAGGGACATCTGGGAGGAGTGGCGAATGAGGGGCGCCATCGTTGGGTCCACCATGGAGGACGTAGGGAAGAGCTTGTACCAGCCAATCACCATCGTGCTGAGGTCCAGCTCCTCCAATAGGATTCGAGCAACGCCCATAAAGCATTTGCGGTCCATACGTCCATAGTTGCCCCAAACGATCACCTACAGAAGAGGGTGGCAAGATATCAATTAGTGATGTGTTTAGACAATATAACCAAAATATTACATTTTTGCATTACCAATTTGCGGTTGTCATAGTAGAATTACAATATGTAAGAATAAATGCTTTTTTAGTACACTTTCTTTTAGCTCTTAAGCTAAATGCTCATGCTATTAATTAATGTATGTTGAAGTTTAGCAGGTATAAAGTCATTTGTACCCTCTCTGTTTACTATGCAACCATTTGCTAGTTAGCTGTAAGCTGTAAATGCAATATAGAGTTGTGGCTAATGGGAATGTCATGAGTTTAGCAAGTATTTGGTCTTAAACCAACGTTTTGGGACTGTACTTCTTTAGAGTTAAACATTTGACCAATGTTAATTTAATATTATGTTTTATTGACAAAAATATGACAACATCCTTGAATAAAAGGTATCGATCATAAAAGTATTGTCCAATTGTTAAATCTACTGAAAGAGGCACTATTGTGCTATTTGGAGCTTCCCCTTTCCTGTAGTGTGTTAAAAAGGTTATTTTGCATGTAAATGGTCTGTAACGGTTCAAATCCAAAAGTTTCTCTCCCACACACAACAAATCATTTAATCATTTAAATGTGGGGTAGGTAATTTTGGAGAAACCAGCTCGAGTGCGCTAGAATTTGAAAATACACGACCGGAGAAAATCTGCCACTTCCTTACAGAGCCCCTCCTCCAACACACACAAACACGCACATGACCAATGAGGGCACGAGATAAGTTTGTGCACAGATGGAAGGCTGACAGGCAGGTAGGCCATCCAGTTATTTTAGCCGGGCCGGCTAAAATGATTGGTCGTGCTTTTTACAGTACTACGGCTTCCACAGATGACTTTTTTTTATGGATTTTTTGTCAAAGCACTTAAGATATTCATTGCTATCGGGATGTTAAGAGCATTCCATGGAATATAACAAAAAGTGTATCTCGAGCCGGTTTCTCACACGTACCTACCCCACCTTTAAGTGTATCTAGTTCTTTAACATGGTTTAAGATAATGTTGAATCATGCACATCCTGAAGGTTATGAGGACTTGATATTATGATACAAATGATAAGGTTAATGCGGTGGAATTAATTAGCATGAATAAATATTGTTTGGAAATCAGTTTTTAAGTACTGTATCCTGACAGTTGTCCTCTCTGTTACAGAAGCAAAGATCCGGCTGTGGTTTCTATTAGCGTAAATGAAGAGGGATTGTGTTTGAGGCAGGGAGAGTAGAACATGATGGTGGTATGTGCTTAGGGACCTGTGTGTTGTGTACGTTTGGTTTCCTCTGTCTCCTGACACCCTGATAACATCAGGGCTCATCTCAGACAGCCACATCTGGTCAAGCAGCAGACAAAACAAATCAATATCCGTTTGTGTGTCCTCCTGTGTGTCTGAGCATGCCTGCATACCAATTTGTTTGGTATAAGTGTGTCTGCATGTGATTTCCACAGAGACTGAGAGCCAGAGTCTGCCTCAATCTTTTCCCTGAATCTTTAAAAAAGGAGAACCTTTACCTCATTTTTTGTCTGCCTGCCATCAGTTCTCCAAACAAGAAACCTGGCTTCAACCATTACAACAGAGACATCTTATACATGATACATTTATAGACATGAAAGACTGGCTGAGTGTTTTGTACAGGCAATGAGAAATACAGTGTCCTACATTTGTTTCTGGTCCACTTTCTAGAAAGTGGAGCAAAAAGACAAAAAGGGACCAAATAAACCCAGCATGCAGTTTGGGATAAACTGGAATTGGAAGAAAGGGTGCTGTAAGAGCAACACCAAAAACTTAGACAGCAAACTTCAATTGTGCTAGTGTTCATATTCTAAGCAGATTTTCTTGAATAAGTCTTTCTTCAAATGTTTTTCATATTTAGTCACCCTAATCCTGTTTTTATCTAGTCATTTTACTTGGCTCGACTGTGAGGTGGTGTAGTCGTCTAAAAACAAGAATGTTTGGTTTCATTCCCAGCCCCCGCTGTCAACATGTCGATGTCGATCCTTAGGCAAGACAATTCGCCCCAAGTTACTTAACCTAACTTTGCAAAAATGTTCGGTTACTCTACTGTAAATTCATTAATTCACTGACTCCGCCCTCTCCTTCTTCCACTCATACCTCTCGGACCGGACACAGTTTGTCACACACGCTGGCTGCAGCTCCCCCTGTGCCTCTGTCAACCATGGAGTCCCCCAAGGCTCGGTGCTCGGTCCCCTTCTATTCACAATATACATCCTTCCGATTGGTGATATCATCCGCAGCCATGGTCTCTGTTTCCACTCCTATGCCGACGACACCCAACTGTACATCAGCACAAAACCTTCTGCCCATCTCCCCCCTCAGTCAATAATCAACTGCCTACTCGAAATTAAAACCTGGATGACCACTAACCTACTCAACTAAACAGTGATAAAACTGAGCTCATGGTTGTGGCCCCCAAGGCACTGCTCGGGAAGGTTGGAGATCTGCTCCTCAACATCGACGGTTCCATCATCTCACCATCCCCTCAGGTCCGCAACCTTGGTGTTGTCTTGGATTCAACCCTCTCATTTCAAAACCACATCAAATCCGTTTCAAAATCAGCCTTCTTCCACCTCAGAAACATATCCAGACTCCGGCCATCACTTTCCGACTCTGTTGCAGAGAAGCTCATTCACTGTTTCATTACCTCACGCCTGGACTATTGTAACGGACTCCTGTCCGGGGTTCCCAGCAAAACCCTGAACAGGCTCCAGTACATCCAGAACTCAGCTGCCAGGGTTCTGACACGCACCAAGCCCTGGCAGCACATCACCCCCACTCTCTTCAACCTCCACTGGCTCCCGGTCAAGTCCCGCATCACCTACAAACTCCTCCTCCTCACCTACAAATCCCTCCATGCCCTCTCCCCTCAGTACCTCACAGATCTCCTCCACCCATACATCCCGTCCCGCACCCTTCGATCCTCAGAATCTGGCCTGCTCTCCATTCCCCATTCACGCCTCCGCACCTTCGGGGACCGTGCCTTCAGTGTCGCTGCCCCCACCCTCTTGAACTCCCTCCCTGCAGAAATCCGCAACGCCCCTTCTCTCAACATCTTCAAATCAACCCTTAAAACTCATCTGTTCAACATCGCATTCCAACAATAACACTTACACTTCCATTTCTTTTTTTTTTTATGTTTTATGTCTTGTCCTTGTATGTTTTCTTGTAAAGCGACCTTGAGGTTACGAAAGGCGCTATATAAATTCAAGTTATTATTATTATTATTATTATTAAAGAGCACATATTCTGCTCATTCTCAGGTTCATATATGCATTTTGTGCCCCTACTGTGACATGTCTCCATGCTTTAATGTTCAAAAAGCTCTTTATTTTTCTCATACTGCCTGTGCTGCAGCACCTCTTTTCACCCTCTGTCTGGAACCAGAGCCCAGTCTGCTCTGATTGGTTAGCTGGCTGGCTCTGTTTTGATCACAACAGCTAAACCACTGCACAGATTACACTTGCCAGTGGGAGCAAATATTTTGATTTGATTTAAATGGGTTGAATTCAGAAAGAATTGTTGCTGTTAAACCGTAAAGGCTGGTGTGGCTGAGCCTAGACTATAGAATCGATAGAGACTACTTCATATTCTCTGCATGTCTCTATCTGAGCCACTCACTTTGAAACCAGAAACTCCCTAGAAGAGACCGAATAATATAGAATGATGGGAAAGAGATGTAATAGTGACACATTTTGAAAAAAAGGAATGCAATAAACCCTGGATTTGCAGCTTTTCCCAGCACTGAAAATATACTTATGTGGACAAAGAATTTCAACGGCTGTTACTACATGGTTACTAATGCTTAGTGGAATACTTACATCTGATTCCCTCAGATATCAGGATAAGCAAACATTGAACTCACACTAAGCTCAGAAAACTCAAACCAAACACTTAAAATCATTTTAAAAAACAAAAAACGATATGCCTGCCTGTTGTCAGAGAGGATGAGATACAAGAGAAAATGAGATGATGAGGGGAAGGTGGCAGAGAGTGCAGAGCGGAGGATGAAGACGGACAGCCGATAATTAGAAAGGAGGCGTTCAGTGACTAATTACGCAGTGACAGCAGCTTCAGGCTGACAGTGAACACACAGAGCTTCAAACCTGCAACCTTCAGAACCCACTGACATGACCTCTGTTTACCACACATGCAGGCACGGCAATTGTATGTGTTAGTTGCTCATGATAGACAACATTTCCTGGAAATAGGACTTTAACTTTGATCTTTAAAAACCCCAAGTCCACTCAATGAGACAAAGTCACACTGACCTGAATGCAAATGACTCTTCCCGCCTGCAACCCAGTTTTCCTATAAGCCGTTTGCCGACACCTTGTGATATATCCATTTCACTTCTTTTCACCCTCCCTCTGAAACCAGAGCCCAGTTTGCTCTGATTGGTTAGCTGGCCGGCTCTGTTGATGTCCCGCCCCTTAGCCTGTCACGTACAATGTGTTGGAGCGCTAGCCAATAAATGCACAAGTGTTTCATATTGATGTCACTATGTTATGGAAGTTAACAAAGGAGTCCAATTGAGGAGTTTCAGCCAGGGTGTGGGAGAGAAACTCCCTCTGGAGGGAAAACAGGGATATTGGCCTTTGCACACCATTTACATGCACAGAAACCTATGTAACACACTATGGGAAAGGGAAAACCCCAAAGAGCATAAAAGGGCCTCTTTAAAAGCAAAACCAGGAAGTATAAAGAGTGAAGAAGTCAACTGAAGGAGGAGGTTTGGTTGGACAGGTTGGTCAAAAAACAACAGACCATCACCTAGGAGACCATGTCTCTGTCCAGTGAAACAATTTTCATTCATATCACTTCTGCATCTTGTTAAAAACGCTTTATTTTTACCCCAAACGGTGACTTATTTGTCAGGTAATTTACATCTGTATTCAAAATCAAGATTTTTTTCAAAACCTAACCAAGTTTTTGTAAAAACAGAGGTTTATTGAAATACTGTTTGTATGTGAAGTGTATCTTGACACATGATTCTGGATACCGATTGTATTAAAATGACTAATAACCTTTGTAAGATGTCTGAGGATACACTGTCTATTTGAATGAGCACGTCGGTTTTCTCACATGAAAGCTTGAGACCCAGTTGATGAAGGATTCTGAATGAATGTTCTGTGTGTAATTAGGGAGCACTCTGCTGTGCTAAACCAGGAAGTGACAGATTGAAAAGCGCTGCTGATTTCAGCGGTTTTCATTATTGTGAATGAGTTTGATGGAACTCGGAGAACAGCAACGCAGACAGCAAATAATTAAGAGGGAGGCATTTAGAGGCTAATTACACAGGAGCAGAGCTGCAGGCCTCCACTGAAAACAGCACACCACTGTTCCACCTGCAGAGCCATGAGGAACCTAAAATACTATACAAGCAGGTGCGGATTGGCCATCGGGACGTTCGGGTAGTGAAGTGGGCCGGTCGGACGATGTGGGCCGGTGGGATAAGTCACTAGCACCCCCCGCTGACAATTTACTAGCGGTAATTACTAGCGATACCGAGGTGGGGCGGCCCTGCGGTTATGAAGTGGGCCGGGGTCGGACGATATGGGCCGGTCGGAGAAGTCACTAGCACCCCTTGGTTATTACAACCTGCTTACAAGCTGCTCTGTGGCAGTATAAATCGACGAATTAGCGGCCTTGACTTTTGCTACACTTCTTGCGATGAATGTGTCGCTAAAGTCATTTTCACCTGTAGATGTGGGGGAGGGAGGGGGGTTGGAGCGAAGGGGCGGAGCTATCAGAACGATGAGGCGCAAGCTCGGGTCAGTCACACACAAGTCACTACTGTTGCCCCTTTCATACCAACGCAGCTCCCGTTCTAGCTCCGTGCTTCGCTCACAACAATAACAATGGTCGTCGGGTCGATGATCGTGTTTACTCATACGAAGCCAGATTAAATTAAATAACGCCTTCTCCAACCTTATACTTTTCTCCAGAGTGCCGTGGTTCATTGTTTATTAATGTGTTACAGCAGCATTTACCGACCGCTGCAGTGCTGCTCGTCCACTGGAGTTTATTCTCCCGTTAACTCACAGCAGCGGCCGCTGTAAAGAATTCACTGTGTGACTGTCACACAAGCAGCTGTTACATATCCCCAGTTCCCCTTAAGTGAATGTGTTTCAGTCTAAATTGACACTGTTTGGCATCACAACGCTGTTATGAAAGTTTCTCTGGTATAAAATGGGTGATGTTAGCATAGCAACCGAAGCTACACTGACTATATTGACTAGGCTACTTGTTGCTATCCTATTGTGGCATAAGCCGTTTTCTACAGGCCCATTTTACCGGCGTATTTTTCATTATGATTCTACTTGTGATAGTCGGACATGACAACCTGTGCAGCCCATGTATTGATTCCATCCGATAGCTGCTATAATACAAAACAAAACGTCTGCCTGCTCTCCACAATGATCAATAACAGCGAACGGATGGTCAAAGTAAGGTACAAATAAACAGAATCACACGAAGCCTGGTTACTGGTTAGTGTTGCCTGACTTTATAAAGTGTGTTTTCTTTACAAGTGTGTGGTTGCGTTCTAGTCACTTTGCTCAGCGCTACTGCTTGTTTCAACTTTTATTTGCCGTACTCGCCTTTAACTGTTAGTTCAGGTTAATCTCGCACCCCTCCGACGTAAGTATGACGTATGCGGTTCTTGCCTCTAGACCGACACTTTTTTCGAGCTTGGTAAGAACCGGTTTTCGGGGAAAAGAGCTGGCTCCGCTGCGGCGTGAACAGGAAAAACCGGTGCTTATCAGGAACAAGCTTCGGACCGGCCCTGGAACCGCGCTGGTGTGAAAGGGGCAACATGCGGGGCCCCGCAGTCATCCGGTTCGACCTGACATGACTGTGTGACCATTGTGTGACTGACCCGAGCTTGCACCTCCTCGTTCTGATAGCTCCGCCCCTTCGCTCCAACCCCCCTTCCTCCCCATGTTCCTCTCACCACATCTACAGGGGAGAATTACTTTAGCGACACATTGAACGCAAGAAGTGTAGCAAAAGTCAAGGCCGCAGATTCGTCGATGTATACTGCCTCAGAGCAGATTCGTGAAGTTGTAATGACTGATTTGAGAGGTTGGAATAACCAAGTTGCAGTTGTAATGGAAAATATATTTTTAAAATATATATTTTTCTGCAAGTGAACATTTCATCACTAAGTTCATTTTTTTCCTACAAGCTACAAAACTTTTTTTTTTCTTCTGTGACTTCAAATGTGGTTCACAGATACGTGGATATTTTACACAAGTGTAAATGTATGCACACAAGCTCAGATCTTCTGAGTGCTCACATCAGGTTTTACACGCTCTCGCATTTTGCACCATATCTACCTTCATACATGTTGGCGTTAAGTTATCTTTTTTAGTAATCTTGTAGAGTCAGAAAGTACTAAATGTATGTCAAAGACTCGAAAGATAAAGAATGGAAGAGGAAGACAGAACATTGAGCACTTAGGAATGAATTGAAAGACAAAAAGGATGCAAGGTGGTACAAAAGGAAAGAGGCTTAACAAAGAGGGATGGATAGTCCTACTGTTAATCCACCAAAATAAACATGTGTATGCAGAAGCCAAATGGAAGCAGCACTTAGTGGGTTTGTCTTTTGGGAAAGGAGTTTAAGAGAGCAAAAAGTAGAGGGGAGAAAGTACAAAAGAAGCAATGAAAAGCCTAGTAAAGGATGGAAAAAAGGGGATTTAAAGAAAAGAGTGCCAGGGCAATAAGAGAAAGTAGAAAAGGAGAGGAAAGAAGTTAAAGAGCTCAGAATCCGCTGTAATGGTCAATCTCTTTGTGACTCTTTTGTGACCTTTGTGATCCTGAGAGTAGCTGAAGCTCAAACCGCCTCCTGGTCCCTCAGGTCACATTCTCACTGTAAATGTCAAACTCCTCTTCTGCTGTGACGGCTCCACACCTCCTGAACTTTATCTACTGTCACACAAAGACAGCCCAGACTAATCTATAACATTCATTATTCAGCATTATTGTGCTGAAACTCCTCCTTTTGATCATCTATGGTGATAATCTGGTGAGATTGTTTAGAGATTGTTTTTATGAACCCTTTGTATCTAACTATGGATGACAACGTAACCCTGTCGGTCCGTCCAATTTGATAGACTCCACAACTCTTTGATGTATTGCCATGTTCCCCAGATGATTAGTCATTATGAAGTTTTCACTCACGTAGAACTCCATCCAGCTCCACTATGAGGGCAAAAGTGTATTTACTGCAGTATTTTTGGCTGATTAGTAAATACCTGCAATCAAACATGACCACTACAAGTTTAAAATATGTTTCATAACCATCTCCTTTCTGGTTAGTCTTTGTTGTGAATCAGTGAGCCTATCTCACCTGCACCACTTTCCCCTGTGGGCTCTCGGAGAAGACCAGGGCCTGGTTGTAGAGAGGGTCCAGAGACTTCCTCACTGACTTGGTCTTCTTCTTGGCCACACAATTCCCGTTCTCCAGGAGGTAAACCTTGATGTAGGCCGCTGAAACGACAGCAGTCCGAAAGGTTAAACCTCAACTTACCCCTTCAGAGTTTTCTCCGACGCCCTTCCACATTGAGTCATCAGCAACTTTAGAGGTTTATTCTGTGAGGTTTAGAGCTGGTTTGTTTGAGATTGCAGTAGAGTAGAACACGGTACAGTTAATTTTTATTTTTCGTTTAGTTCAGTATAAAAGAGTAAAATGCACAAGGTCAGTAGGAGACTCTTGAGGGAGTGATTCAACCTGCAAGGTGAGGGTCATGTGACGGACGGGGGCTACTTTCTGGTACCCTGGCTGGCTGTTCTGCAGGGTTATGATGGTTGTGGTACAAACCTTGTAGCTTGCACTCCAGAATTAAGTGAAGAGGTACAATACAAGACTGTCCTTTAAACAAGGGTAAACATGTCTGTCAGCCACAGATTATAAGACAAATACAAAAGAAGACTAAGCTAACCTTCCTCTACAACAATCTAATTTTACCCACAAGTATTTATGCAAACTTTCACAACATTTAAAATACACAGTTCCCTTTAAAACCTCCGCTAAGGACATTATGTTATTGGCTCTCTATGCGTTTGTCTGTTTTTTTTGTTTGTATTTAATTTATGTCAGCACATTAAGTAAAACTACTGGGCCGCTTTTTTATCAAATTGGGAGGAAAGGTAATGCATGGACAAAGGAGGAACCCCATTAAATGTCCGCATTAATCCAAATTACAGGGTGGATGGACATATTATGTTTCACTTTTGTTAACATTGCGGAAATAGATCATTTCTGCTGTATTTTTGTTGTGTACTAACAATCTAAAAAAATATGAACCTTTCTCGAAAATATAGGCCTTTAAGTCGTGACAGCTCTAAAACAGATATCAATGAGTTGTTTAAACGCTCCTAGCGATAAAATACAACACATCTTTTTAGAATACATGTTGTTACGACCCTTTAACTGTCAAAGAGCACAATAATTGACCCTTGTCTTCTGAGTGCCATTCTGATTATGAATTACTAATAACCCAAACACTTTTGGAACAAACACTCAACACGAGGCACATTTAGCTGTGAGGTAGTGGGGTCGTCTTTCAATTGAAAGGTTGACAAGATACCTTAACCCTAATTGCTCCCGATGGCCGATGTGCCACCTGCTTCACATCTGTATGAATGTGTGTGAATGCTGACATATTGAGGGGTCGTAAAGAAAAAGCACAATATAAATACAGTATCTAAACAACATTGACGAACATTATTCAGGTTGGTTGCAGAGTCATTGTGATAGCTCATCGGACCGCTAACTTGGTTTGGTGACGCTCCATGCAAGTGGTTGTGGTTGTCTCTTATGAGCTTCCAGTAGAGTAGACAAAGGCAGAGTCGAGAGGATTTTGGTGCACTTGATGAAACAAAGTTCATTTGAAACCATTAGTTTCTCTGGTTATTTGTGCAGAAGAACCCTCAATGCCCAAGAAAACATCAGACTAAGTCAAAATGAAAAACGGACTTTATGCAAACAATGGCAGCATCAGATGTTGTACTACGAAAAGGGCTCGCTCCCTCCACAGATACAAAGCCTTTCCTAGATAGTTTTTTTTTAAAACTGCATTTATGATTAAATGTCCCAGTATGAAACATTGTTGCTAGGTAACAGAAGCCAAAACTATATTAGAGGCCAGACTTTGACTGACTGACACACAGTTTCTCTTTGTTTGTGCTTTGCTCTGTTTATCATCCTCTTATATTTTATCGCTCTCAGTTTTTCCCAGATGTTTTTTTGATGTTCCTTATTTGCTGACATTGTTTGTGTTCTTATGTAATTAGGATCAATGAATGGTTTAATATTATGCAAGCGAGTGGAGCTATAATCAGATGAATAGTTTGTTGTTACACAATACAACTTGCAGCATGATAAAGATTTAAAAAAAGAACAACCATGAAGACATCATGCCTTCATGCTTCCATTTCTTTTGGCCATTGCACATCACTCACAGAGTAGAAAGAGATAAAGGTTAACTGAATCATTAATTAACTTGCTTATTGCTCGCTTGATCGATTTAGTGCTAGGGGGATTTATTGCTGGGCGGACAACCCATATTAACAGCTCAAGTACAATCTGATTATGATATTTAAGGTGCACTGATGCACAAAGCTGAGAGTTAGATGTAGTTCGTATGGCCGGTGTCCACGTAGCGCCTTTTGTTCGCAGCACCCACCATCTTTTTTCTAAACGCGCCGCCTTTTTTGTGCGGCTGGTCTGAGCGCTCCATGTTGAAATATTTAAACTTTCCAAAACAAAACTGATAGAAGTTGCATGAAAAGCTTGTTTGGGCGTTGTCGGTCCGACTATCATGACAAAGAGAAAACGTTTTTATGGACTAAATGGGACGGGTGGACACCGGATGTTGCTGCCGGTGAGTTTGTGTCTTTTATCGTCCCCTTCCCTCACTATATGGCTGTCAGACAGAGCAGTGACAAACTCATACATACAACAAAAAAAATAGCACGAACAGATGATGAATCCATGCCATGATACGATGACATAGATAATATAAAAGCGCTGTTTTTTTGTTTTTTTACTTTGTACTTGTCCCCAGCGCCCTGCCACTGCCTTTCTACTGGGAAGAATGTTGGACACAGGCAGAACAAGTGTGTTATTATTGCACCTCTCCAATAACTCCACAAAGTACTTTTAAATGATTAAACAACATGCGAGAACAAAAGTACCTATTCTTATTAAAGTTTTTCAACATTTCAGATTCTTTGGATCCATGAGTAAAGAGTATTCTGTCTGTGATGTTTTTTGGTCGTAGATAGAATTATAGCTAGCAAGTTATTTCCTGATTGTTGTACGATCAATTTCAAAGCATTTTAAAAACACACTCTGGACCATATTTAACCTTGCTGATAGGACATGTTTAAGATACAGATACTACAGAGCAGCATATAAAAATCAGAGCAACATGCTGCTTGTTTCTCTGCAGTAATGTAGATCTTACTTATTCATCAGATCACCTCCTTCTGCTCGGTGTGTTAACTCCCTGAACACTGGAAACACAATTTCCTCCTTTACACTCATGCATCTTTCATATCATAACTGTGTTTTTGTAGGATATATCCCAATAGGTTTTAAATGTCAGCTGCAGGCGGGTCTGTTTGTCAGGAGCTGATGCTATTTGCTGTCTTGTGGTGCATTCATGTTCTGTGAAAACCTTGATTACCTAAGACATAGCTGACACTGGATGAACAATAGGGTAAGACACCAAATGTAATTTGGTGCTTTGAGCATCTGACATTTTGAGGAAGAAAAGTGACTTCCTGTAGAAACCAATGCTTTTGATTTCTCTGAAAACACCATTACAGTTTATTACAACACTTGTGAAATAACACTTTGTTACAAGGTATTTTTGTTATTACTGGCTGCTACTTAAATACTTTGTTGTGCTTAATTATACTGCTACTTGTTTTGTTTATCCATGTGTCATTTATTGCATTATATCTGCACTGTGCCTTCGCTGTAACAATGTACATGTCCCAGCTTCGGGACGGATAAAGGGTTTCTGATTGTGATTCTGATGGTGGTGTGTTACCTGGAGGTCCCTTTGAACCTGCTTTCACGGTGAGTCCTCTGGCCTGGATGACCTCCACCTCCAGACCTCCGTTCCTCTCCAGCAGACCGATCTCTATGTCACCTGGATGGATTAAAACAAAAGTTGCACTTTAAAAATGATGTTTTAGGGAGTTGAATGTGTTTATCATTAGAAGTTATTCAAAGTGCATGACCTCATATGGTGATAAAGTTCTGTCGGAAAGATAAGTGAGGAAAAATTGTGAAAAACAGTAGTATGCTGGCATTATAAACTAATAACCCGTTTCCATACATGCGTTTTTGCGTCAGAGCCTTGTTAATTCAAAGAAGAAGCAGCTAAATATGCAACCGCTTCTTCAACAAATTCCATCACTGGAAATAATTCAGATTTGAAGGAAAAAGGTTTGGATGGGTTTCTATGAAAGGTTTTACAAATAGAAAAACCTGTTCGCGTGATACTCATTAAGTACGAGATGTGGCTCCACCTGGGGTTTTGAACACTTAACAATGATTTTAATAATGAGTGACAGTATTTGAACTTAAGAATACATCCTTCAAGTTGTTTTCTGCAGACTGCAGAGATCTTTTTGAGATGGACAGGAAAAGAGCAAATGTTGACAACTAGAGAAGTCAAAGATGTCACAGTACTGTCTAGAGAGCACATGGCACTTAGTTGTTGCAACCTTGAAGCACTTCAATGTCTGTCTATAGTTTTTGAATTAACAAGACGAAATGAATAATACAACATGACCCTTTCTTTGTTGCGCGTCGCTCTCAGGTACGTGTATTGATTAATATCACGTGAGTCTTGATTTAATTAACTTGAGCCTGCTTAAAATAAATAGGAGTTTGTCATTCAAAATTAGCATTTTAGCCTCTTTTGGCTCATTGTTTTAATTTCATCTTAACTGCAGAAAGTAGAATGGACATTGAACTCTTTGCCATTTAAATTCAACTTGTTCAAGAGAAAGTGACAATTGTTTGGTGAAAAAAAGTTATCGCACGGCTACAATTGTAAAACTTCCAATTGCAGATTTTTATAAAATGATGGCCACTTCCTCTTTTGATTATATTGGAATTCTACTAAATTCAATTTTCATGTGGTCTCAACACACACTAAGAAATTGAAGGGTTGCCTTTTATTAAATGTACTATGTCAACAGATTAATTGTTTTTATTATTATGTTAGTTGTAAGCAATAATAATAATAATAATTTGAACCTAATATTTAGTATTTAAACTTAATATTATTGCTTTCAACTAACCTAATACAATTATGTGTAATCTGTTTACATAAAACATTTAATTAAAGTCAACATTTCATTTTTGTTCAGTCCACCTTTGTTTCCAGCTGCATTACCCGCTGTTCATAGCAATTAAACCATGATAAATGAACTGTACCAAACAACAAAGTTTAAAGGTTGCAGGTAAAGAGAGTTGTGTGCTATTTTCCACTCACTGGAAAGTTTTCAGCAAAGTATTTCCAGAATGACGATTGCATTTCTTTGAAAGTGACAGATGACAGCCAAGTTATTCTTGGTCCTCTGACATCAGATAAAGTGGGCCTGGACAGCAGGTTTGGAGCTGAGCGGGTCCAGCCAGTGCCACTGTTGTCGGGCCAAGGACACTCTCTGGCTGCCAGCGAGGAAACTGACCCACTTACAGTAGATCACTGCTTTGGAGGACGGGCTGTATACAATAAATCCACTATACGGCCTGGATATGAATAAGTACAGGGGTCGATGAGAAACACCCTGAGGTGGAACACAGCTCTGATTTACGAGGCACTTTTTTTGCCAGTGTGCAATGATTTCAGCAGTTTTATGAGGAAATAGGCTGTTTTCTTTTCAATTTAAAAACGTGTTTTTATGGGTAGAGTTTGAGAGGATTTTACAAAATAGAGGTTATAGTTGTGACCCTAGAATGTGAGTAATTTCCTTCCTTACTTAGAGATAAGAAAATAAAGACAGATGGATTAAGTTTTGGCGGAAGCATCAGAGATGAACTGGTGAGACGCCGTTGTTGCTCGAAGGGAAAAAAGGCTTTGCAAAATGTTTGTAACAAAGATATTCCTTTTCTAGAAAACACAACATTTGCGAGATATAACGTGACTTCCAGTGTAAAGGGCCACTTACGGTCTTCTGTCCGAATATGGATACCATGATAACATGATTTGTTGAACTGGTACAGACAGATGATGAGACACCTCTAGTCTTTTCTCACCCATGGATGTTGTTGCCAGCGTCTGTCGACCAACAAACTGAGCCGGTCCCATCCCATCCAGGAAATCGCTGAACTGTGCATCCGACGCCAAACACATGCCACTGTAGTTCAGGCTGCAGAGAGAGAAGGAGGAAGAGACAGACGGTTAACATGACCAGACAATTGACTTCAGTTAGCTAGAGAAGGTGAAAAGCCAAATTAAAAACAGTCTGGATGAATAAGAAGATAAAAACAGGAAGTGTACAATTGTGTTAAACCCAGAAAATTCTAATTGGCTCCCCAAACCCAGACTGTTGGCTTCTGAGTTTGACCCCCTGTGTCCTTGTTTTGTGTGTGTTTGTGTTTGTAGGCATAGAAATCAGCGCTGAGTGCTTTGGTGGAAGATTGCCAGGGATACTACAACTGTTGTAGTGGGTTTGTGTGTGTGTGTGTGTGTGTGTGTGTGTGTGTGTGTGTGTGTGTGT
>CALSBZ010040180.1:30105-57577 GCA_943591055.1 Gobionotothen gibberifrons | reverse complement strand
ATCCGCAGCATCACTGTTTCTTAGGGTCAAGAACAATACACTCACAACCTAACATGAAAGCATTTAGTTTATTTAATAAAAGAGCACATGTTCAATGTGAAAAGTGACAGTAGATATAGATTGGTTGCAATTTGATGCTATATAAATATAAATTTTAAAAAAATTATAAAAAAAAAAAATTATAATTTTTTTTTTTTTTTTTTTTTTTAAACACCTGGAATTTCAGGGAGGGCGCGGGGCTCCGTTGGCGGGGCGCAAGACAATGGTAGGGGAAACACTGCACTCTATTCCAGATTCACACAAAGACACAAATAAGACAATGTTCTGCAAACTCTGTCAAGCCACAAAAACCCCAAGATAATAATTGTTTTGATTCAGGGATTCAAATAAAACTTGTTGTGTTTCGCGCAGATTGCGCTCCGAGTTTCAAAAGCTCACTATGCGCCTCCTCATACTGGTAGAAGAGGGATCTCAAGGTACAATACTTTTAGAAGTCAATATCAGAAAGCAATTCCTGGATTTGATATACCCAGTTGATACCAAGGTAAAGAAAATGCACATTATGTAGTATTCACAAAAATTCCAACACGAAAATGGAACAAAGACACAGATACATGTTATTTTCTTTATTAGAATGTGAGTGTGAGAGAGTTGGTATTTATCACTTTTTGGTCGTCATTGGGACCTCGGCAGTTTTATGCCGAGGTCCCTTGGGGGTCGCAGAGGCATGACAGGGGAGGCCAGGAGGAAAAATGGTTATTAAAAAAAAAAAAAAAAACAAAGAATCATAATATTTTTTTGGAAAATAATATGATACAGTACTATTACGTCTGGGTCTCTGTGTTTCATTAAAGCTCAGCTGTGTGTGTGTGTGGAACGAGCCATTTTGTGTGTGTGTGCACGCGTGAGAGAGATAGAGAGATAGAGCGCACCGGTACCGGAGATCGTAGTTGTTAGCTTCTGGTGCTAGCGAGCTACGCTAACGGATATAAAGAGTTTTTTCAACAACAAAGTGGAGGAGAGTCCTCTCCTGTCAGACTGAGAGACTCAGTGAACTAAAGGACTCTCTCAGTGTTATCTCAGTGGGTCTCAAACGTTTTGGTCACCATTAATGTAAACAATTATTTCCGAGGCACACGTTTATATGATCATTATAGTTATAAAAAAATAAGAGAATAAATGAAAAATAGGTATGAAATACTATATGACAGTAAAAAAAGAATAAAGTTTAAAAGGGTGATATTGCAAGACTTCTGATCGCTCAGGCAGTCTGCCGGCTATTGCAAGACTTCTGATCGCTTAGGCAGTCTGGAGGTGGAATGGGGGAATCCTGATCGGTCGTGGATTGGCGTCTGGGCGATTCTCCGGAAAGCCTGGAAGTTGAACGAGAGAGAGCGTCGCGAGAGTGTTGAGGTGCACCGGGAACGTGGCGAACTGGGATGATGAAGTTATGAGTGATTGAAGACCATGTGATGCTTCTCATAAAGGGCATCATGTCTTTAGCGGAAGACCGCCCTTTATTGATGACGCGTACTGCTGCTTCGTTGTAGCATAGGACTGAAATGCGTTTGTGTGTCCGGGGAGACAGAGCAATGCGCCAGGTCATCGTAGAGAAACGAGATGCCGTTCCGGGGTCAATTATTTATTTATTTTCTTTCTTTTAGGCGGAGCAGAGGTACCTGGGACTATGGTGCCTTAAGGTTTGGACAGAAGGTTAGCGCTTGTTCCTTATGAATATGAAACATCTCTTAGAGAGACGACCGGTGGGAGACCGTAGTAGAAGGCAGTATCGGTATTGAATGTATTACGACTCTAATATGTAGTATAACGTAGAGCACTTGAAGATTGAAAGCGCTAATAAATAACGTGAATGTAATTATGCTGTTCTGAGCGGGACGGCTTGTCTGGTGGCAGAGAAGCTTGCATCAGCGCGCTATCGAGAATGATACCGGTAATTCTAGGCGTGTGGAAGGGCTTCCAGTTCCTGTCTGAGAGAGGTAGCCTGGCTGTTGAAACGTTTTTTCTGGGAAAGTTAACGACTAGAATCGTTGAAAGATGGGCGCCAAGGGGTGCTTGCGGGTGTTGTAGAGAGTCCAGCATAATCTTCTGATGAGGTGTCGAAGCAACGTGGGCTACTATGGCGACCGATGCACATTGATTGTAAGACCTTAAAATATATATGCCGCAGAGGCATATGGGATGTCTGCTTCCCTGCCGTGTCGTCTGCAGCGCATGAAAACGGGAGCAATCTTAGTAGTTATTATACTCTTGACAGATAATAGTGAGGAACTAGCGGCTCAATAAGAACGTTGCTAGAATAATTCCTCCTAGCACTAGGCTAGGGGCCTGTCATGTTTTAGCACATTAAAATAGCGCACGTGTAATACTCCTGGTTCCTTCAGTGCAACTTCAGTCTTGAGTGCAGGTTCGCCAGACATGGGTCCCTGGAAGCCAGCATAACCTGCTAGAAACCTTGATTTAAGCCTGTGATGGTCATTGACGGCCACGTGATTAGAAAGAGCTTGGAAACTAGTTGCAGCGTGAAGCCTCCTGAGGCGCACCCGGCAAGGGGCAGAATATTGCAGGTAGAGCTTCATTCCTGAGGAAACTCTTCTTTGGTAGGTGATTAAATGTACTTGGCCGCTGGCAGAGAATGATTCATGGTATTCATGGAAGAGACGCTGTAGGAGAGATTGAGTCTAAAATGATGGTCAAAATGTTTCGAGCTTCCCTTCATATTCGCGAAACGGAAGGATTAATTTATTCCCATTTATAGTGGTATAAATGCTTATACGCTTACTGTATATTTGCCTAAATATGACTTACTGCAGGCCAATATTCCTGGCATATACAATTTAAGAAAATAGTTTAAAATTTCCATGATAGTTTCTCAAAATCCAATGTGAGGTATATAAATTGATATGACGGTCCATAATCAGAGATATTTACTTAGGCGATTAAAGAAGCGTTACGTGACGGTAGCCATTTTGGATTTGGTCATTAAAAGCGTTCTACAGCCGTGTGGCCATGTGTGTTGTGTGAGAGTACCGATAACAGTCTTGGAGTCCCACCCCTTCCTGACACGATCACTATTGCGGTAAGCGTGTTGTCACTTCCGGGCTATCCTGTATGTTTCCTGTGTGCTTGCTCTGCTGCTGATAGCATATTATCTTAAATTAACTCGATCGTTTTTACAATTCTTGAGCACGGCAGCTACCTGACGTTATAATCACATGTTACTACAGCTTAAGCAATCACAACTCTCTTTCTCTTAGCGACTGTAACTCCACAGTTGCTTACACTTCTTTCGGTTTTGCTAACGGTAGCTACTTTAGCTTGATAGCTAATCATGGCTACTTCCTCATCCTCGAGGAAGGCTATTGCCTGCTCTATCTGTCTTATGTTTGGCTATTTCCCTTATTCCTTTGATGGCATCGATGAGCCTATGTGTGTTAAATGTAGTACAGTTGCTAGGTTGGAGGCGGGAATTATAGCCATAGAAGCCCGGCTCCGCATTTTAGAAAGTAACTCAGCTACATTAAAACCCATGCTAGCCGGTATAGACTGGCAAGAGGCAGCTTGCACTAGCCGTCTCCCGGCAACTCCCGAGCAGCTAGGAGACTGGGTGACTGTTCAGAAGGGGCATAAAGCGAGACTCGCAAGCCCCCACAAACCCGTTCACGTATCTAACAGATATCTCCCACTTAGTGAGACACCCGCTGAGAAGCCAATTCTGGTTATTGGTAGCTCTATTATGAGACACGTGAATTTAGAGACTAAAGCCTCCACTGTCACATGCATTCCGGGGGCCAGAGCGGGCGACGTTAAGGCGCATCTTAAACTGCTGGCTAAGAATAAACGTAAATACAGTAGGATTGTTATTCACGTTGGTGGTAATGATGTTCGTTTACGCCAATCAGAATGCACCAAAGATAATGTGGCGTCGTTGTGTAGTTATGCTAAAACAATGTCGGACAGCGTAATTTTCTCTGGTCCCCTCCCCAATCTGATCAATGACGACATGTATAGCCGCATGTCATCATTTCAGCGCTGGTTGTCTTGGTGGTGCCCAGCAAACAATGTGGGCTTTGTAAATAATTGGACAGCCTTCTGGGGAAAACCAGATCTGATTAAGAGAGACGGCATTCATCCTACTTTGGAAGGTGCAGATCTTATCTCAGCAAATATTTCAGAGTTCTGTGGACTTAATCCATGACGTACTGGAGTTGAGATTAGGAGGTGGAGTCGCAGTTGTATATGCTTCTCTGCACTCTCTCCAATAAAATACCCAATATTAACGGTGTGTGCGTCTGCCCAAGGACAATTTAAAGTAAAACCTAATAGAGGTGTCACACATAATAACTTAATAAAAGTAAATGTAACAACTACTGCAGTGCAACAAAACAGGAAGATTAAATGTGGACTCTTAAACATAAGATCTCTAGCATCTAAAGCTATATTGATAAATGATTTAATATCTGATTATAATATTGATATATGCTGTCTCACTGAAACTTGGTTGAGACATGAAGAATATGTCAGCATAAATGAGGCTACTCCACCCAGCCATATTAATACTCATATTGCTCGAGACACAGGCCGAGGAGGTGGAGTTGCAGCCATCTTTGACTCAAATTTACTTATCAATACTAAACCAAAATTAAATTATACCTCCTTTGAAAGTCTTGTTTTTAGTCTTACGCATCCGACCTGGAAAACTCTGCAGCCAATCTTATTTGTTACAGTGTACCGTCCACCAGGTCCTTATTCAGAATTCTTATCAGAATTCTCTGAGTTTTTATCAACTTTGGTACTTAAAACAGATAAAGTAATTATCGTAGGTGACTTTAATATTCATGTTGACGATGATAAAAATAGCCTTACTGTTGCATTTAACTCTATATTAGATTCTATTGGTTTCCGTCAGAGTGTAAATAAACCAACCCACTGTTATAATCACACTCTCGACCTTGTTCTGACTTATGGTATTGAAATTGAGCAACTATTAGTCGAACCGCATAATCCTGCTTTATCCGACCATTTTCTGGTAACTTTTGAAGTACTGTTACTAGACTACAAAGCATTAGTCAAAAGCTCTTGCGGCAGAAATCTATCTGTTAGTGCTATAGCCAAATTTAAGGAAGAGATTCCACCAATACTTAACTCGATAGCATGTCTGCATGTAGTGGAGGAAACTTATACAACATGTACACCACCCCAAATTGATCATGTTGTTGATAGTGCTACAGATGCACTGCGAATAAAATTGGACTCTGTTGCTCCTTTGAAAAAGAAGAAAATAAAACAACATAGACTAGCTCCATGGCATAATGCCGAAATCCGCAAAATAAAGCAAAAGTCGAGACAGCTTGAAAGGATATGGCGATCCACTAAACTTGAAGAATCTCGTTTAATTTGGCATATTGCTCTAAATGAATATAAGAAAGCACTGCGTAAAGCGAGAGCAGCGTACTACTCTTCATTAATAGATGAGAATAAGAATAATGCAAGATTTCTTTTCAGCACTGTAGCCAGGCTGACAGAGAGCCATAGCTCAATTGAGCCTTCTATTCCCATAGCACTCAGTAGCAATGATTTTATGTGCTTTTTTAACGATAAAATTGTTACTCTTAGAAACAAAATCAATGACCTCTTGCCCTTGACCAGTATAGTGTTATCAACAGCTCCCGGAGATGTGGGTTCTGATGTTACACTGGATGGTGGGCTGGAATGCTTTTCAGCCATAAACCTCGAACAATTAAATTCAATGATTCTTTCTTCTAAACCATCAACGTGTATCTTAGACCCGATTCCAACTAAGTTGTTGAAGGAAGTTTTTCCATTAATTAGCACTTCTTTATTACATATTATGAATATGTCTTTATTATCAGGTTATGTTCCACAATCATTTAAAGTAGCAGTGATAAAACCTCTTCTTAAAAAGCACAACCTCGATCCAGAGGTTTTAGCAAACTATAGACCTATTTCTAATCTCCCATTCCTCTCAAAAATTCTCGAGAAAGCAGTCGCAAAACAGTTATGCGATTACTTAAAAAACAATGATTTATTTGAAGTTTTTCAGTCTGGCTTTAGAACACATCATAGCACAGAGACAGCTCTGGTTAAAGTCACAAATGACCTTCTAATAGCCTCAGACAAAGGACTTGTCTCTATTCTTGTCTTGCTCGATCTCAGTGCTGCATTTGATACTATCGACCATGACATCCTATTGCAAAGACTAGAGCACCTAGTTGGCATAAAGGGAACTGCGTTAGACTGGTTTAGGTCCTATTTATCTGAACGCTCTCAGTTTGTGTGTGTCAACGATGAATCTTCCATGCAAACCAAAGTTAGCCATGGAGTGCCACAGGGCTCAGTGCTTGGACCTATTTTGTTCACACTATATATGCTTCCCTTAGGCAATATTATAAGGAATCATTCTGTAAATTTCCACTGTTACGCGGATGATACTCAACTATATTTATCCATCAAACCTGATGAAACTAATCATCTAAATAAAATTCAAGACTGTCTTAAGGACTTAAAAATGTGGATGACCTTAAACTTTTTGATGTTAAACACGGATAAAACTGAAGTTATTGTACTCGGCCCAAAGAATCTACGAAACAAACTATCTAAAGATATACTAACTATGGATGGCATTAATTTGGCCTCCAGTGAGACTGTAAGGAATCTTGGTGTTATATTTGATCAGGATTTATCCTTTAACGCCCACATAAAATCAATCTCAAGGACCGCCTACTTCCATCTACGCAACATTGCCAAAATTAGGCATATCTTGCCTCAAAACGATGCAGAGAAACTAGTCCATGCATTTGTTACTTCGAGGCTGGATTATTGTAACTCCTTGTTGTCAGGGTGTACCAAGAAGTCAGTTAAGTCGCTTCAGCTGATTCAAAATGCTGCAGCTCGTGTACTAACTAGAGTTAGGAGAAGGGACCACATTACTCCTGTTCTGGCTGCCTTACACTGGCTCCCTATAGAACACAGGATAGAATTTAAAATTCTTCTTCTCGCCTACAAAGCCCTTAATGGGCAGGCGCCATCTTACCTTAAAGAACTCATTATACCCTACTGTCCTACTAGGGCATTGCGTTCCAAGAATGCACGGTTGTTGGTTGTTCCTAGAGTCTCTAAAAGTACAATGGGAGCCAGAGCCTTTTCTTATCAAGCTCCACATTTGTGGAATCAGCTCCCAGTTTGTGTTCGGGAGGCAGACAGCCTATCCGTTTTTAAGAGTAAGCTTAAGACCTTCCTTTTTGATAAAGCTTATAAGTGATAAAATTAAATAATCTAATAAGAGTGCATTGACGTAGATACGTTGTGACTCTTCACCTATACATTTCAATTTGTGCTCTTTCACTTAAATCCAAAAAACTTAGATCTTATATTTAACACTTTATCCTCAACCTTTCCCCTCTCTGACCTCTCAAGGTTTATTAGAGGGTAACAGGTTGCAGAGAAGGCCTAGACCGGCCGGGGAGTGTGAGATGTAGTCACTGACCTATCTCCTACCTCTGACAAATTCAGGTTCCAGTGGGGACCTTTCTCCCTGTGTGTGCCTCCACTTCTGTTTCCTACTTCTTACTTGCTATCCTTTCCCTCAACCTATCCTAAGGGAGTGCATGTATGTAGACACGTTAGTTTAGCTGCTATAGGCTTGGACTGTTGGGGGGGGGGCACCACACTCCGACTTTCTGTCTGTCTGTACCTGTGTACTCTCATGTTCCGATTAACCCAGCTTCCCCCAAATCTCTTTTTGTGTCCATATATACGCCGGGATCCTGAGTCGAGGCTGAACCTGTCTCTGTGGTCCTGCCTGACTCTCACCATACTACTTCCCTGATGGCTCCCACAAGATTGCTGACATCCTCGTGGATTCATCTTCTTATTATAGACACATGCATTTCCAAACATTTGGACTACCTATGTTGTAAATGTATTATCTTTTCAATTTACACACGACATCTATTGCACGTCTGTCCGTCCTGGGAGAGGGATCCCTCCTCTGTTGCTCTCCCTGAGGTTTCTCCCATTTTTCCCTTAAACTGTGGGTTTTCTCTGGAAGTTTTTCCTTGTACGATGTGAGGGTCTAAGGACAGAGGGTGTCGTATTGTCATACTGATATTCTGTACAAACTGTGAAGACCACTGAGACAAATGTAACATTTGTGATATTGGGCTATATAAATAAACATTGATTGATTGATTGATTGATACAGCCGGCAGTGCACGAATGATCCACCAGAGGGCAGAAGACATGTATCACATTCATAGACTGTATATATAGATCACATTGCATACAATAGGTCTTTTAGGAACGTACTAGTCATTTGGATGACGTAGAGGTCTCAGAAACTCATGTATCAAATATGATACACTTGGCGTTATAGGGTTAAACCAGATATCACTTGTCTAACCTTTTTAATATAGAGGGTGTTACCCTCCTGGACATAAACGGGATAAGACAACAGCAGCACGCTCGTGGCTGTATCTGGGACTCCAATTCCCGGAATCCTCGGGAGTGTGACGTCAGCGGTGCAACATGGTTGAACGCGGAAGTAGGACATTGTTTACATTGCAGGCAGAGGAAATAGAGTTGTTCACGGGAATATATCGTGGAGTTAAAGGCTAAAGGCTTTTACTTCAGGAAGGTAGGGCAGAATGGCAGGTACTTTGGGAATGCCGCAGTCGGCTTGCTCCTACCTTCTGGTGTTTACATACCCGCCGACCGAGAGACGTGCGACTCTTAGCTGGCGCACAAGAAAGGGGTTATTACCGGAGCTGGCGTAGGACTCGGGACTCCACTGGCCCGAGGGATAGTAGAGGCTACTCCAGTTGAGGACGGAAGGGACACCCGGATGTGTGTCGTGCGGGAGCTGTGGCTCGTTCCAGCGGCGTCTGAACCATGCTGTGAGCTAGCCTGTGTTCGTGAATGAGGCGTTTCTTACGGCGTCTTGCGTATGGTGATTCGGATCCGGAGTCGAGATTGCAATGGACATTTGCAAGGACGCGCCTGCAGGCGAGCAGCAGCAACGTGAGCCGCAGCAGGAAGATGAGCGCAGCGATAGCAGGTGAACGCAGTAGTGAACGCAGTAGTGGCAGCGGGCGAGCAGCAGCATTGCATCAATTCTCCTGAACAATGCTGACAGGGGAGAGAAGAGCAGATTTAAGCATTTTGCCAGGTGTGCTGTGATTGCTGTGGGAATGAGATGCAGCCGGTTGGTTTAGCTAGGGTGAGTTGCGCTTTTGCTAATGAGAGAAAAGGGGGCGTGTGAGTGAGGGAGAATTGTGAATGAGAGCGTGGGGACCAGTCTTCCTGAAAGAATTTGCGGTGAGCTTCATTTAGCCATTTTTTAAATGTTTCAAGCTACGAGATGTTTTCCTACGTTTCTCATGAAAAATGATGTCTGTGATTCAAAAGTTGTGTTACACGAATAATGTCAGAAAGATGTGTAACATTTTAAAGTTGGAATGAGGTTTCTGAGTGAAAGTATGAAGGAGCAGTTAGCAGTTGAAGTTGCATGAATATTGTTCAAGTCTGAAGAGTTTCTCCATTGACTTCCATGTTAAAAATGGGATGTATTATGGGATGTATCTCTGGAATTATGAAAGTTATGAATGAGAAAAGTAATAGCCATCGATTTCCGAGTTTCTGCGATGTGGAATGTGGGAGAAGAAGAGGTGCAAAATAATAAAGAATTTCGTGCGTAGCATAACAGATAGTTGGAATGCTTATTCGCTGCTTTTGATGTATTTTGTGGCGGAAGTACAGCGCCACTTACAGGAACCGGCATATGTACTACAGCGTCTCCAGCGGTTTCGTTTGGACGGACACATTTCTTGAGTCGATTCCGTGTGGACGGAATACTTTTTTTAAATCGACTTCGGTTAGAAATCAGTTTCGTCTCCGTGTGGACGGGGCTATAATCGAGTCCCCAAAAGGAAATCTATTTATTTTTTAATGCTGGGGTGATTCTTAAGGTGCCTCTGAAGTCTTTATCTTTGGCCCACTCAGGATGTGTTCGGTTTGCATATTTGTGAAAGCAGTGGCGCCACCTAAGGAATGACCATGCCAGTGCAGTTGCTGGTGTTTGTGTGTGTGTAACCTGCTGTCACCTCTTGTCTCTGGTGACTGAGGCAGAGTAGAGTTACACAACTAATAGAAAGTGGATAATGGCTCGAGACACATCAGCCTCTCTGCTTGGCGGTGACCCTTTCACGGCGCTGATGGGATATTATCTCACTTCAGCTCGATACAATCAACATGCTTTATGTGTAGCCGAGGGACAGACAATCTCAACTTGCAATCCACATAAAAGATAGCAATTTCAAAGATTGACAGTTTTCCTTATTTACAACATTTCTGCCCAGATTCCACATACAATTAGACCCAATGCTTTCTCTTTTTCCTCCCTGTCTGCATATTTGCATCTCTTTCTACTTCTGTATTGTAAGCTGCATTCAGAATCCAGTATTTGCTGTGATACCAGTCTGTTAGTCAAAAAAAAAATGTGCAGCACTTTTTATTCTTTTTGAAAGCAGATATTTTCACTCAGTCAGAAGTGGTACAAGCTACACATCTGATACAATGAAAGGTCTGCACTCATGGAACAAAAGACTAAACACATTGCAGCCCCAGGCCAACTTTAATATCTTCTCATTGAAGATGGTTGTGGATAATCAGGTTACACACCTGTTCACATTGCATTCCCAATACAGTGCACCTGCTCTACTTTCTTGCTTCATACAATCATTTTTTTCCGTCTCAATGTTTCTCCTAATGCCGCTCTGCTGCTGAAATTATACTCAAATGCAAGCATAAGATTTGCATGAGAAAAAAGTCACAACATCAAACTGCAAAAATCTGAGTTTGTAATCACTCTCAAATAGTAATCATCAAGAAACATCCTGTGACAAATACAAAAACAATATATCCACAGTAATTTTCTGAAATAAAATAGCTTTATATTAAACAACTATACCAAACAAATATCAATATATGCAAACATAAACCATCATATAAAGAATGTGGTCAAAACATTGTGAATAGACATTACATTGTGTCATTTATTCAATTTTATACAATAAAGGTAAGTGGCGCAGAAACTCAAATGATTACATGTGAAAGAAGACAGGCAGTTTTTCTTGGAAAGCTAAGCTGGTCAACTTTTTCCCACTTTGACCAACTGTTTTTGATTATTTGTGTCCGGTTGTTTGGTATCTTTTAGCCATATAAACATCCGGTAGCTCAATGTGTCACAGGAATTTCCAAGTTGGATTTGGTCCACTCTTTCAACCTCATTTCACCCCTTTCTTTCACCAGAGCCACAACTCTGATCCATGCCATGTCAGTTAAGGCTCACGTGTCCTATAAAGGGCACACATCTTTGAGGAATAAATACATTTTAATATTTTAATTCTGTTGTGAAAAGGTGATCGCAATTTTGCTAAACATTTTGAAATGGTTATGAGGTGGAATGTGTAAATGTGTGTTTGTGTGTGTATATGCATGAACGTGTGGATGCATGTAGGTACGTGGATGCAGCTATTGCAAATTGTGTTTGAACATGAGCTTGAGCATTTCTCCCAATATGTTTTCTGTCGTGATGTAGAGCAACCAGTGTGATGTAGCACAAAAAGTGTCTGATGTGACGCATAAATGTTGTGATGTAGCAATCAGCGAGCCAGGACTCATTAGATTGTCTCCCAGCAGAGAGATATTAATGAAAGCAGAACAGACGCAAAAATAGCTGCTCCCCATTCAGCCAATTTATCTGGCCAACACACTTACTGACAGACATGTGGCCTACAAGACTTAAAACACAGATACAGCCCCAAGAACAACCAATACTGTATGTTCTAGCATCTTTGCAATAAATGTTCCCTTTAGAGTATTCAAATAATCAGAATGTCTAAAAACTACACCAGATACACCCATGCTAGAGCTTGTGGTGCTCCATCCACTATAAATGAAAATGATGATGACACTTTAAATAGGTCATTGTGACACTGGAGAGTATTTTATAGTTTTATCTCTATTATCTCCACTCTGATGGGCAAGAATCGATTGGGGCCGCTAAAAGCAACATGATTTGTGCATCACTTGCAACAACTAACTGCCCAGTCTATGAATCTAAATCACAAAAAGAATTGCATTTATGGTATTACAGCATGAACATATCCATAACATTTTACATCTGAGTTCAATTTGCCCATTTGTTGCCTTATTTAGCAAAAACACGTGGTTTTGCTATCCTGGCCCCCAAATGGTGGAATGAGCTGCCCATTGAACTCAGGACAGCAGAAAGCTTACACATCTTCCGGCGCAGGCTGAAAACTCATCTCTTTCGACTCCATTTCGAGCGATAGAACTACTAACAAAGAATTACTAACAGAGCACTTACATACTAATAAAGGACTGGCTTATCTATAAGCCAGTTGAGTAGCACTTGAAATGTTGTGGCTATATGAAACCTGATGTACTTATATGATTCTGTTTTCTTCAAGGTTGTATCTTCCTGGTCGAATGTACGTCGCTTTGGATAAAAGCGTCAGCTAAATGCAATGTAATGTAATTTATTATCAAAATACCACATAGATAAACCATTTAAATGTATTTTTCATGACAAAACTTTCATTGCATTCCAAAATAAATGAGTCTGAGTGGACTACTCATCATAAATGGGCTTCATTTAACACCAACTCTCTGCAAATTATAATAATTTCACTTTAAATGCATTTGGCGATTAGCACTCATTTGCATACAAAGTGCTACATTTAGCTCTAAATGCATTTATTTTACCTTCATGAAATATGTGCTAATATCACAGGAACATTTAGGTGCTATTGATAAGATGCGCATTTAGGGGTGCATTTTAACCCTTTGCAAGGGCTTTTGGTAGCACTTTTTGTTGGTCTAATTTGTGCAGGTTTATCGGCCACAAAAGATGGATACCCCTTTCTGTATTTGTAGCTAGAGTTTTTAACCTGAACAAAGTCTTGGGGTTCTGATGTAAATAGCCAGCAGAATCGTTTAGCAAACAAGTGTGTTTTACCTGCGTATGTTAGTTTCTACCTTGCATATGTCCACTGTGGTTAAAAACGAGTTAAGCTGTGTCTAGCTTATTACAAGAACAGTGAACCTTGATGGGAAAGTAGTTCTTAAAGTGCTTAAAAAGCACAGCAGGTCAAAGGAGAAATGTGTATTTTGTATTTTGGGGTGATAGTTTAAATGTGGTCATCCTCTATGTATTCCACGTCTCTGCTTAAACAACAACCCTTACCCAGCATGATTTTATCAAAACCTCCTGACAGCACTGCAAATACATCCACTTCCAGCCCAGTGGGGGGGGGGGGGGGTACATAGAGGCAATCAAACGTCCCAGGCCTGGCAGTGTTAGTGCTGCACTCTATACCATGCACTGCAGCACTGTAGGCTCCCTACTGTTTTTTCCCTCTTAAACCTTTTATAAAGTTTCAAAACTCTCAACTTGACGCACAGCTGAGGCTCTATTTGTCTCTGCTGCCATGTTTAGAGCTTGTGATGTGTCCCCTTCTCCCACCCACCCTCCTGTACCTCCACCCTGAGTCTGTCATAAAAGTTAAGGTACATATTCTTTTCTGGATGATGTAAGAATTTTGCATGTTGCATTTTAGCTTGTTGCATTTTAGCTTGACCTAATATGCCCAGTCTATGGGAGAAAAAGGTTGATGTCTTCTCCTATCGTATCCTAACCACTACTCCTTAGCGCCTGAGAGAAATGTGAAAGGGTTAAGGAAAGATGATAGGGGAAATGATGAAGAATCAGGAAAAGAGACTGCAAAGCTTTTTTGAGACTATAGCTACAATATTCTGTACAGTGGACTACTATAAAGCGCACCTAGCTATTTGACAACAGTGACAAATATATTCATTACCATGGTTGGAATTTAAATAAAAGTGAATCTTATGGTAGATCGCACTCATCGTATGAATCCACATGAATTCCGATACGTATGAGTGTATACAACAAATGTAAATGAACAATTGAATGCACTATATTCGCATAACTTGGGCCTTCACATCTATCACTGCGCATATCACCATTCAAACATTTTAAAAAAGCTCAAGAAACCCCATACAACTCAGTGAACACTACTGTTGACTTTATTTGATCATTTTAGAGTGATAAACATTCATTGGCAATTTACAGCATCAATTGTAGAATGTAACGTTCATGATTAGTATTTCTCGGTCACGATCGGTTGGTTCTGTGAACGGCCGAATGTTGTGTCACGGTTGCCACCGCAAGGTATTGTGGGACAGCTTTTTCTCCTTTACTTTCGGCCAGTGTATCATAAGCTAAAGGAGTTAATAAAGGAGGTGTTGAATCTCCTTTACTATAATCTAGAGACTGTTAACAGCTCCTATCATGGCTGACACTGACGTACTTCCGTATCATTCCTCTCCGTTAGGAACCTTCATAAGCAAAATTGACAATTTGACTGAAACCAAAGTCTAAAATGCCTCTAGGCATGAGATACTACTTTGTAGGATTGCCCTAAATCAATAAAGAGACCAGCTGCTAGCATTGCCCCTGCTTCTATCTATCCGTTCTCCGGACAAGATTTGTATCCACAACCTTTTGTATCCGTCATTTCTCCAAGCAGCCTCCATCCCTCCATCCCTAGTGTCATCATCGGCTGAAAAACCTTTAATCCATCTTATAAAGTAAAAATGAAGCAACACTGTGCTGGTAAATGGCAAGGTAATACTGCACATCCTAACCGCCATGGATGAATAAATGGTTAAATTAAATTAAATGGATGTACTGCAATATCCAGTGGTTGAGATTGCTCTGTCACCCCCAGCCCATTCATTACAGAAGAGAGAGAATCTGGCAGAAGGTGCTTGTCAGAGCAGAATAGAGGAGAAAGAGGATCCTGGGAGGCACATAAAGAGTTGCATTCATTTGAAAAATGACTTTCCTGTAGAGGTGCTACAGCCGATGAAGGAGTGATAACTAAAGCTGAAGATGAGTAAGAAGCTCCTTTTAAAACCTCTTGGCACCACAAACGATGGACAAAGCAGAACGGTGCGGCCGAGTTAATTACTTTATTGGTAGATAAGCATTTGTTAACCTTTCTCCAAATGAAGGGTTTTGCTGAGTACACCGTGCTATTTTTAAACACCTGGGAGCTACTGTACCAATTATAGTTGCAGACATGCAGAGGAAAAGCCAGGGTTTAGATGCCTTGCTCAAAGATGTACTGTATGAAGAAGTTTTCAATATTTCAAATAAAATGCACAACAGTGGCAGAACATCTACCGTATGTCCGGTGCGGGAAAGTAATTCAAGATTAAGTACTTTGTAATAATCCCAAATGTCTGTATGATAGTTCGGATAGGTTTATTATGGTGTGTTCATGCCAAGTGCAAAGTGACATTTGAACATGATCAATCAGAATGCTCTGCCGTCCTGAAATTGAGAAGAATTGCCATTCTAGACCTCTACAATAACACCTCATTTTTGTCCAGAGCGCCGACGAAAGATCTAGGTGTATAAACCTTAGACTGTCTTTAGTAAAAATTATATTTTTTGCTGCTGTATTTATGCATGAATTACCTTAATTTGAGTTTTAATTGAGGAGCTAGATTGTTAGCTTAACCTAGCCCTAATCAAATCAATCCAATTTATTCAGAAAACACACATTATAAAAGTGTTTCTCAGGATAACTGATACGTCTGTTAATTTTGGGTTCAACCAAATGAATTCTGCTAAGGTAATGACCCTTGCACTTCTATAACATTTATATATCAGCAAAAGTTTTGGTTGACAAAAGCTTTTATCTATACAGTACTGTTATATATGAAATGATAAATATGCTTTGTCTTTGCATTAGTGTAGAACAATGGTTACAAATCATTTTATTTGACATCCAGCAGGGACATACTGACAACAAGCAGCAGTATATCCCAGTAACAAATCGTCATGAACTGGGGGGAGAGGTTTGTGGGTAATAAATGCCCACAAACCTCCCATGCTGGTCAAGCAGCAGCAATGTGGCACTAATCAAAGAGACATACCACTAAGAATCGACATAGGACACTTAAATAAACCAAATGGCACCAAAATCTATATGTATCTTGTTTTTCTTCACAGTCAGTGTGTCTGTGTTTTTGTGGGCATTACTGCATGATGGATTGCCTTCCCTTCATCCCTGGTTCCTCCTTACGGCCTCAGAACATTTCACTGGTAAATTGGATGGAGTTGAATTTCTCCGTTGTCTCCACTCCTGGGCCTGCAGCTGCCAATACTCTACTTAAACGTATGTATTTATTTGACATTTGTGTCGTAAAAATGTCCATTTATCAATGGTTCATTAATGGCCTTTTAACCTTCTGCACCTAGTTTGACCTTTCGTGTGCTTTGAACACACGCATGGCACTGATTTTATTTTTCCGCCTGTGATGACAAGATTATGGCTCTTATGTTATATACAACATACATTTGCTCGGATAAACCATGAAATAAATGCAGTGAAATGAAAATGTCAAGCTGGATTACAGCTAATAGGATCAACATATAATCTGATTAGCAAATGTAATCTACAAATGATTGAATACAGTTCATGCTGATGTGTAGAAGCTTTACTGTGCCCCATGTTCACCTACATCTACATCTACATGCAGTATATAGTGTGTCAGGATGCTTACATTGGCTAAATAGCATCAAACGCAAAGTACATCTGAGGCTGATGGGAATGTCATTTGTGCGGGGGAAACTTCTGAAGCAATTGGAGTCAGGACTCAGAGAGACACGAGGAGAGCTGGAGCTTTGATGGCAAACACTGACGGTTTATTTGGAGCTACGGCCGGAGAATTCACAAGACATGTCACGGGCCACGATCTGACCACACGGTTGAGATGCCAAACCAAATCTGAAGAACTCTACCCCAGACCCATGTATTTAGCTAGTTCAGAGAGAATAATCAACATGCTGCATAACAAGATAGAATCACAACACCTCTATCAGCTGACGCCAACAGGCAGGAACAGGGAGACAGAACACTGAGAGCACATCAGCCAAGGTTACAGGTGCCTGTGCTCAGTCAGGACAGTTTGAACTGATAAACTGGGTCAAAGCTATGGGCTTTGGAAAATATTTCCCCAATAATTTGTACACTCAGAAATCGTGTTATTAGACACATTTCTTTTTTTTAGCTGCCAATAGTTAGGGATTTTATTCAAAACAACGAATGTCAAGGACATATGTCAGGATTATCTCAATTGTTAGGATGTTTTGTATGGGAATCGTGAATATATAAATCCAATTGTGTGCAAATCCATCCAGCAGATATTGAGATATTGAAGTGAAAACTCTGACCTGCTAGAGATGCACTATATTAGAAGTCAGAGGATCCATCCTCTGTGCACTATGGATCCATCCTCTGTGCACTATGAATATCTGCACCATGTTGCAATATTGGCTTGTAATAATTAGGGCAGATAATAAACCATAGACTGTTTAAAAGATGCAGACATAAGTGACACACAACCCGAGCTAAGTACAATCAATGTTTAGGGGAGAGAAATGTTACAGTTTACATTCATGGGTAAAAACACACTGTTAAAGACAGCCTATGGAGTCGTCCTGTCAATTACAAGGTAGCCCCGCACTAAAGCATGTACGTTTCTTTATTGTCTCTTTTATTTTAAATTGGACCCTCAATAACAAAATGCACATCATGCTTTATTTAACTAAGTGCTCCACTTAAAGGGTAACAAATTAAATGTAACCAGTCATAAACAGTGTGAGGAAGCTGATGGGACATTAGTCCCTGAGTCCATTGGGGACGTGTTCTGTGCGGTGGCAGCAGGATATGAGGATGCTGACGTCAGGACTTTTAATACATTATTCACTTACACAGGCTTACTTATCTGCAGCGCATATGATTTCCATACAAATTGGTGTGTGATATTAAATGTTCTATAAATACAATAAGAGATTGTGGTCTGATATGGATATGGACTGTATCATGTTTTATCATGTTTGTAAAACACACTGATTCATTTGAAGAAATAATGGTGATGTGCTGATGTAGAGACAAGAAAATATAGGAAAGACAGAAGAGGGAAAGAAAAAAGGAAGGGAGGGACAAGGCAGCAGAAAGAAAATGAACGAGACAGCATCAGCGACAGGAACAGGAGACAGAAAGAATAGATAGAGATAAATAAGAGACTGACCACCAAGAGCTTCACCAAAGGATAAACAGGAGGAAATAAAGATCACATATTCTGCTCCTTCAAACATTAAGAACTGTCTTATAACAGAAAAACCAAAGGCTACTCTCAAGAGAATAACAACGCCAATATTCATCTCTCTGATGATACAGATCAGACCTCATCAAATAAACTGTTCACTATTTGTTGTAAAGCAAAGACGTCTTCAATTGGCAATTTTTTCAGCATTCAAATGAATTCTCAAGAGCTGCTCTCAATGAACACTCTGATGAAGTGGGAGTGAGGAAACACAAAGTACTTTGAAGCAATAGTCTGAATCAGGGTAAATATATACTTTTGCTATTGTTTCTATTTTCATGGTTCATTTTCACATTTACCAAATTCAAGTGGCCAACATATAAGAGGTTTTTGCAGGAAATGACTCGATATCATGATTTACTCTGACTAGGTAATGTTGTGTATTTACCATATGTCTTTTTGTGCTCTTCTGCAGAAGTTCAAGTCAGTCCTCCATCTCCATTAACCTTTATCCATAACAACAATACTCATGCAGGCAGCCCATAATCCTGCGTTTTTCTGTATTATTCTTATTTTATTATTTTACCACTGCCTGTGTTTTAACATGTTCTTTTGTTTTGTTTTAATGTTCTGTATTTTAAATTGTTTTATTTAAGTATCCCAGTAATGTATGTTGCATGTTTTAAATGTATTGTATTTACTTGTTTAAAAGGAAATGTGTTTTAGGTTGACTTTTAAAATCTGTCCAGGGACTACTAAATCAATGCAATTGAGCAGCACCTGAGTCCATGAAAACTTCAGAGACTTAACCCACATGTTACGATGGAAATAATTTGATTACATTAATTATTTGGATACAAATTTGCTCAAAATATTTTCCTTTGTGTCTTCATTCACTCTTTTCTACTGGGAAGCAATGACTGGAGACTTTTACCTTTTTGCTAAAGGGAGAGCAAATCACTTAATGGGGAACTTCTGTTGCTTCCATTAAAATATACACACACACACACTCACTCTCACACACACACACACACACACACACACACACACACACACACACACAGAGCAAGAATAAAATCCCTTATTTCTGAAACTAAACTGGGTAGCCTACTGTTTAAAAGTTGGAAATATTAACACCAAGCTAAGAAATAATGACATTGTTGAAGAAACATCAAATAACATCATATTACATTACTTTAGCATTTTGCTAATATGAAATCAATGACATTATGTTGCATACTTCTGGACAATACTCCCGCTGCACAGCTCTCTGCCTTTTGAATTCAGATATATTCCACATTTTTTTCACATAATTTGTTATCATTTCATTGTATTTCCTTCTTTGCATCTTATATCTTTTACCAGGTTTATGACTAATTCTGTATAATATGTATTTATTTTATTTTTACACACTTGCCTGTTTGCACCATTATACACAAAAGCAAATTCCTTGTATCTGTGTGAACCTACTGTTAAAAACCTGATTCAGTGAGTGTATCCTTAAACAAAGCAACAATGGTAAATCCCTTCCTCTTGAATGCCCCCCAAACACTCATAAGCAGCACTGGAGAGGCAGCAGTCGGCTATAAAGAGCCGCATGTTGAGAGAAGTGTCTTTTTTACTGCTGGCCCCTTGTTTCAGTCAGTGCAGCTTTATGCCTCAACATAAACACACCTAACAGTCTTCACATTCACTTTCCAATTCAGTAACATCTTAAAGCGAGTGGAAATGCTCTAGAGATTGTTTAACTCCATTGCAAGCACTTTTCCACATGATAATCACATCAAGAAATTACACAGGATATTAAATTAGAGCTAATGTGCACCTTCACACTCAATTATTAAGCAACACTGCAGCAAATAACAGAAACATCTGATGCTTCTCCAACTGCAGGCTCATCACCAGGTAATAGAAGTGTAATGGAAGTAGTATGTGTTAACAGGACACCAGATGTTTACACAAACTTAATTACATTAGCACTTCTCCGTGTTTTCATTTTAATGTAATTAGAAGCATGAAACTTAAGAGTGGAAAACGGGTTTTAGTACTGCTAAATAGCAAACAATGATCTATTATATGTATATTTGCATTGATCGATCATGAAAAACAATCATTAAACAATCATTAAAAGACAGAGACTTGCTTTCTTTGATTTTCAGTAATGCACAAGTGAAACAAGTGGCGGAGGAAAGGTGTGGATTTGAAACCTTTATAGGTCTGTGATGCCGTCACGGCTTTTTGCGGAAATGTTTGCATCAAAAAGTGCATGCATATGATAAAACCTCTGATTTCACACCAGTAACTGTGTTCCGAGTGTCTGGAATTCAACCCTATCCCTTAAAAATGACATTTATACACTGCAGGGAAGTGTGACTTTGGTAAATCGCATGTGTGTCACTGGAGGAGTGTTGATGATCGGGCATACGAGCGAAGGACACTTGGCTATAAAAACATCGGTTTAAAGGTCAGAATTTTAGAAAATGTGTTTTTTCTGAAGGAGAGTTAAATGTGAAGATAAAACCACTTCAATAGCTGTATAACTTAGTCAAAAGCTTGCCTGGCGCTGTCCAAAGGGAATAAGATTTGACTACCAGCACCATGCATTCTGTTTTTTATGAGAAAATGAAGGACACTGAAAAGAAAAGACTGTCCATGGCAATACAAAACTGTCAGTAATATTATTTGGTCCACCTGTGCTTTTCAAAATCAAATCATGTCACCATGCCTGCTGTATAAAAAAGGCCTCTGTTAAAGATGTTTCACTTTGAAGATGTCTATTATTACTTTAGTACAATCCTACAAAATGCTCCTGTTGTTCACAAAACATATCAAAAATATTAACACATTTAAGAAAATGATATTAAAAGATCACATCAAGATGTTTGCTGCATTCCCAGATCTTAGTGCTCACTTTTTTAGCATTATGTTAACATAACAAAAAATGCCAAAACAATGGAAATAAAACCCAAGATGCTTAAAACCCTATATTTCTCTCTAACTCATAACACATATCGGGGAGAAGCAGAAGAAGAAGAAATAATCAAGGGAATGTAAAGTGAAGAGGAGAGGCTGATGAAAAGATCAATGACAAGAGAAGACAAAGAAGAGGAGTGTAGAGAAGAAGACAGAAAAAGGAGAGGGAAAATGGAATAGGGAAAAGAGAAAAGTCAACTACTGTGTGAAGAAGAGGAAAGGAAGATGGGAGGAAATGAAAAAGGGCAGTAAAAGGTCTAAGTGAAGGGTAGAACTGGACTTTTTTCATCCACCAACTAACTTATATTTATATTTTATTTAGAACAGACATTCATATCAGAACAATTTCCACGCTGCCCGAGCAGGAAGGGAGGATTTAACCTGTCATCACGGACAATGGGAAATCACAGCATGGCGGATCAACACATTCGAATTGCCTCTCAGTGATTTTCTGTCATTACCACACAAAGCACGGCTGTTAACCGGCTGCGACATTAACAATGAAATCACACTATCCATCGTTGTGTAATGCTTTGTTTGAAGAGGCGTCGCAGAACTCGTCTCCACGTGACAACTTGACTTCCTGCTCTCAGTCTGGCACAAAGCAGCCTGTCAAGGCAGTCCGGCTGTTACAATTATTCAAACTTTTGTCCTGTCTTCTGGCTATTCTCAGATTCCACAGCCTCTCAGCCTTCTACTTCATCTTTTTTCTTTGTCTTAATCTCTTCCTACTTTCTTCATTCAGATCTCCATGTTTTGTTACCATCATCGCTGGAGAAACGTTTGTTTTTTGATGTTATCAGTAAAGTGCAGGAAAAATGGCTAATAGATGCCAAATCATGTTGATGCTAAGTTGCCTTTCTCACAATCTCAACCCCCAATTCACCATATGCTTTGCATGTTCTTGGCCACAATGCCTTATTATGTGTCTAACCATACGGTGTTAAATAATAATAATAACTTAAACTACAAAAGCCAGCAATTTGGCAATAGATAGCTAAATAGCTTCCATACGCAAGCTAGCTAGATAGTTTAATTGGGAAGCTAATCTAAGCTAACTAGGTAGAGAGATAGCGAACGTCCATCTTAGTTCCTACCCACACCTATAGTCACGAAGGATGGGTCATGACCGAAAGAACAAGATCGCGGACACAAGCGGCCAAAAGTTCTCTCCGGAGGGTGGCTGGCATCTCCGTTGGGGATAAGGTGAGAAGTTTAGTCATGCGGGAGGGACTCGGAGTAGAACCGCTGTTCCTTCGCGTTAAAAGGAGCCATTTGAGGTGGTTCGGGCACCTATAAGGATGCCACCTGGGCGCCTTCCTAGGGAGGTGTTCCAGGCACGTCCAGCTGGGAGGAGACCGAGGGGCAGACCTAGGACCAGGTGAAGGGATTATACTGTATCTCTACTAGTTTGGGGCCCTCTGCTGGAAATGCTACCTCCGAGTCGGAAAAGCGGTAGAAGATGGAAGGAGATATCAAATGTAAGCTAGCTAGCGTGTTAGAGGGGTAGCTAATGTGAGCCAGCTAACTAGGTAGATATATATCGAACGTTAGCCAGCTTTTTAAGTAGGTAGCTAACTTTCGCTAGCTTGTTAAGTAGACAGCTAATGTATTGTAAATATAAAGTGCTAAACCAGAAGAACTCACACATCTTTGAACAGGAAGGGGGAGAAGGGGCTTAGCAACATAAGGGGGATATTGCAGCTTTGGCAGCTACAGACGTAACATTACATGACATAGCTCAATCTAAAGAAGCTCAACACGGTTCTCACGGGACACCCAAGGGTGCTTTGTCTTCATTCTGAACACCCAGGGTTTGTTCAGTAACATTTAACCATTGTCTTGCCAGAGCTCTTTTGGATCTGCATTTGGCAAAGATGAACAGTCTGTCTGACGTCATTAAACATGTTAAACGTTTGGTAATGAAATGCTCATTTATCAAGCTCTCGCTAACATCTGCTGCATATGTGCAGCTTTTTTGCATCCTGGTGGGAAACAACAACCACAGCCAATGTAAGTGCTTACTGAACACCTTACTGAACACCTTCCCTGCTGCCATACTGCTCAGTTTAACAAATGAACACCTGCCCATCCTCCTCCTCCTCCTCCTCCTCCTCCTCCTCCTCCCTATAGAATAGACCTCCTTTTCCTAGCAGTCCATTTTGTTCTCCTGACTTTTCTGGGTCATCTCTCCAACTCAGAGGCACTCCAGAGACTTCTCTCCTCCTCCTTTTCTCCTCTATAACTCCAATCTTTGACATGGACTCCATGCATCTTGCTATGCATTATTATAGCCACTTTTCCGATCAGAATACTGTATACAATGCAAGACAAAGGGTAAGAATGTAAAATCAAAAAAATCTAATAAAAGATCTTAAAACAATAAGAAAATAAAAGGAAAATAATTGTGTAAACATAAAAAGCCAAAGTAATAATAACAACTTACTAAAGTATATAATATGTATGCTGCAACAAGTTCAGTGTTTTGTTCATATTAATATATGAATATTGAAAATAAATATCAATACTTTGTTTTATTATGCCACTTCATTCTTAAACTCCACTACAATTCCAAGGTAAATATTATAATTACCTTAACTTAATCTATTTTAAACCTTTGAATACAAAAAATGAATTATTTAGTAATAAATTAAAGAACAGCTTAGTTGGTTAATCAAGTAGCCGATTGGGAGATAATTATAGGATGTATAAACATACGTAACAGATTTTCCAATTGATATTATATTTTATTTTTACTTGAGAAAAATATTAAATGCAAAGCTTTTTCCTGTAACACATTATTATAACAGAGTATTCTTAGCTGTTTTACTTCAGTAAAGGATCTAAATACTTCTCCCACCAGTGCCTGCAGGTAGAAATCCTTTCACATCATAGTTTTCACTTAGTCCTAGAGTTATAAGGTTTACCTTGACTTTTCTCTTATCCCTATGCAGACAGCATAAACATAAATGAAAATATGAAGGGATGAAATCAGGGAAAGCAGATGAGCAAAGAAACGATCAAAGGGAAGGGACAAGGGCAAAATATAAAAAGGGTAACGAGCATTAAGGGAAAAAGAGTTCTCTCCTCCTCCCTCCCCTCCTGTCTTTTAACCTCAATTACTCCCCCAAGCTCCCTTTCCCCCCCCCTCATCTCCCCCTCCATGCATGTGACCCCTGATTGATGTATGCGTGATGCTGCTTTCTTTCCTTCATATCCTACCTTCCTCTCTCCATCCCTTCTTCATCCTCCTTTCTTTATTGGCTCCTTCCACCTCTGCTCCTACATCCATCAGTCCCAACTCTATTAGCTTTTCTCTCATCACTCTTTCCTTCCCTTTCGCTCTTTTTTCATCCGTCCTCTGATTCGTTGAAGGCTAATGTTCCAGATACTCCCACAATGAGTGACATCTCATTACCTTAGCTGCTATAATATCTGATGCATGCCCATACTTGACTCAAATTAGGCTCTCATTCAGAAGTTTAGTCAAAACTTTCAGTCAACTCTCTCAACGCAGGAACCAACACAAGATAAACCTAGAAATCAGAGGATGAGGACAAATGGAGGAGTTTTTATTTAAACCTCTAAAAGAGACTGGTTCAGGAATGAATCCTGAAACCCGGAAATTAATTAGCATTGTAACACTTTGATCAGTAAACACCCACTTGTGGATGTCTGAAGCTTCTATGTGTTTTAAAAATGTAAAATAGCGGTTGCTAACAAGTGAATAAATGAGTCTATAAACCTCATCACACCAAACATTAGCCGCCTATGGCTTCACGGTGGTGATGTGAAGTAATGCAAACAGGATGTCGTTTTTTTTAGCATAACGTTAGCTTTATGGTTCTATCAATTGCTTAAAGCTCCAATAATCATAAAGAGGTGTTGATACAGTATATGGAGATCATGATTGTGTGTTTGCCAAACAACTTTTTATGCAATATCCTGAAAACTAATGGAGAAATCCCCATTGACTTTTTGTTGCGGGAGCACCTGTGATGCTAGCTTACAGGTCGGCCGAAAAAAAGATGTGAAAGCAACTTGAAAACAGAACACACTCTCACACAAAGAAATATAGACTCAATTAGTCTCCCTGTGCAGCAGCAGCAGATTCTGTTCGGTTTCTATATTAGAGATTTATTTTTCTCCAACTGATTAATGGGAAGATCAGAATGAACAAGCCGGAGAGGAAAAATAAATCCTCCCTAAAACACTTGCACTATTACTTCTTAAAAAAAAAGCTTTGGGCAGTGTATCTTTGATTTTTCTGCTTTTAAGTGTGAAGTTATGTATTTGTGTTTTGTTATCAAAAACATGGCCCTTGTCCTAACCCTAACCCAAATAAAGTGATTTGCAAAAGTGTTACGTTCTCTTACTACAACCATAGTGTATATCAAATGTGATATATAAATAGGATATAGTTGCAATTTTGAATGTGCAGTATGCTGTGTCTCAACTGTACTTATTCCACCTTGATAATAGAGATGGGTGAGTCCTGATTCATCCGGATCATTAACCCGGATCCTAGTAATGAGCTGGTCATGACGAGTCTCCCCTCTCCATTAACCCGAGTCCTTTGAGTCCTACGCCTGGTGACTTACAAATTAAAACTATAAATTGCGTCACTCACTACTCTCCTTATAACATGTAAAATCACATTACAACGTACCCCAGTCCATCTGCCTAGCCTTTAGCAGCAAGTAGGATAGCTGCCAGAAGTTATCATTTGGCTCAGGGATCATGCACGAGTCAACAGCAGACTCAGATTCGCAAATCCTGATTCACTGAATCAAGGGAACTTCCTTCACTTCCTGCAGACTCGTGGGGACTCAGAGCCGTAACCGTATAGCAGAACTGGGAAGTCATTTTACTTAGGGGGTGCGGACAAAAGTGGAGATAGATTTCAACAACAGTAACATGACATAACTCGTCGTCATGCATGAGTCAACAGCAGACTCAGATTCGCCAAACCGCAAAATAACCCTTTTTTTTTGTGATCAACATTTTTTATTAAAGCAAAAGACACTGTAGCGGAGGTTAATGTAACGTTAGTTTAATATGCTCGTGAAATGCAACAACTTTTCGGTTTCACCGGTAAGATTTCTACGCTCTTGGTGATGCTGACTCATATGACTCATATGATCCGGATCTCTTCAATGACTGACTCAGAAGACTCAGAGTCCGTAAAAGGATCCGGATTTGCCATCTCTACTTGATAATGCAAAAAAGATAGGCCACATTTTTTTTTTTTTAAGTTGACATTTTGTACCAATGTTTAGCAACCATACAGAGACGATCATAGAAGAGTCACACAATTAAATGTCAACACGAATACAAGAGAGAATACAATGCAGTGATTGCTTTTGAGAAAATAAATAAACTTTACAGAAGATAATAATAATAATAATAATAGATTAATTTTGTTAGCGCTTTTACAGGTGCTCAAAGACGCTTCACAGACATAGTAAAGAGAAAAGAAAAGAAAGGAACAACACATACAGTTAAAGTTAAAGTCAAATAATACAAAAACAATCACACATTAAAAGCCAGATTGAAGAGGTGAGTTTTTGTGAGTTTTTTTGAAGGTGGTGAGGTCAGTGCAGTCTCTGATGGGTTGTGGGAGTGAGTTCCAGAGGGAGGGGGCAGCGACGGAGAAGGCTCTGTCCCCCCAGGTCCGGTGATTGATCAGGGTGGGGATGGATAGGAGGTTGGCTTCTGATGAGCGGAGGCAGCGGGAAGCGGTGTGGTGGTGCAGCAGGTCTGTGAGGTAGGGGGGGGGCCTGATTGTTGAGGGCTTTGTGAGTTATGAGCAGGACTTTGAAGTGGATTCTTTGACGGACGGGGAGCCAGTGGAGGTTCTGGAGGACGGGAGTGATGTGGTCTCGGGAGCGGGTGTGGGTGAGGAGGCGGGCAGCAGAGTTCTGGATACGTTGGAGTTTATTGAAGAGGTTGGATGGTATGCCGTAGAGGATGCTATTGCAGTAGTCGAGTCGTGAAGTGATGAATGCATGAATCAGGGTTTCAGCAGCAGAGGAGGAGAGTGATGGGCGGAGACGGGCAATGTTTTTGAGGTGGAAAAAGGCGGTCCTGGTGATGTGATTGATGTGGTGGTTGAATTTGAGCTGACTGTCGAAAATGACTCCGAGGTTGCGGATGTGAGGGGGGGAGATAGAGTCCATCCATCCATTCATCTTCTCCTGCTTATCCGTGGTCGGGTCGCGGAGGTAGCAGTTCC
>CALSBZ010040180.1:12685-29705 GCA_943591055.1 Gobionotothen gibberifrons | reverse complement strand
ATTGTTCCCCCACTCGAGAACAAGACCCCGAGATACTTGAACTCCTTTGGGGTAAGGACTCATTCCCTACTTGGAGTGGACAGTCCATCGGTTTCCTGCTGAGAACCATGGCCTCAGATGTGGAGGTGCTGATCCTCATCCCAGCCGCTTCACACTCGGTTGCGAACCGATCCAGTGAGTGCTGAAGGTCGCAGACCGATGAAGCCATCAGAACCACATCATCTGCAAAAAGCAGTGGTGCAATCCTTAGTCCACCGAACTGCAGACCCCCTCCCCCCCGACTACGCCTCGAAATCTGATCCATGTATATTACAAACAGGATTGGTGACAAAGCGCAGCCCTGGCGGAGGCCAACCCTCACCGGAAATAGGTCCGACTTACTGCCGAGGATCCGGACACAGCTCTCGCTTTGGGAGTACAGAGATTGGATGGCCCTGAGTAAAGACCCCCTCACCCCATACTCCTGCAGCACCTCCCACAGTAACTCCCTGGGAACCCGGTCATACGCCTTCTCCAAGTCTACAAAACACATGTAGACTGGATAAGCGTACTCCCAGGCCCCCTCCAGGATTCTTGCGAGAGTAAAAAGCTGATCCGTTGTTCCACGACCAGGACGGAATCCGCATTGTTCCTCCTCAATCTGAGGTTCGACAATCGGCCTGACCCTCCTTTCGAGTACCTTAGAGTAAACTTTCCCGGGGAGGCTGAGTAGTGTGATGCCTCTGTAATTGGCACACACCCTCTGATCCCCCTTTTTGAAAAGGGGAACCACCACCCCGGTCTGCCACTCCTTCGGTACTGTTTCCGACTTCCACGCAACGTTGATGAGACGTGTCAACCATGACAGTCCCTCAACACCCAGAGCCTTCAGCATTTCTGGGCGGATCTCATCCACCCCCGGGGCTTTGCCACTGTGGAGTTGTTTGACTACCTCAGCGACCTCCCCCCGGGAGATTGGTGTTGATCCCCTGTCATACTCCAGCTCTGCCTCTAACATAGAGGGCGGAGTTGTCGGGTTCAGGAGTTCCTCAAAGTGTTCCTTCCAACGGCCCAACACTCCATCAGTTGAGGTCAACAACGTCCCATCCTTACTGTACACAGCTTGGATGGTTCCCTGCTTCCCCCTCCTGAGGTGTCGGACAGTTTTCCAGAACAACTTTGGTGCCGCCCGAAAGTCCTTTTCCATGTCTTCTCCGAACTTCTCCCACACCCGCTGCTTTGCCTCGGCCACGGCTGAGGCTGCTGCACTTCGGGCCTGTCGGTACCTTGCAACTGCCTCGGGAGTCCCCCGGGATAACAAATCCCTGAAGGCCTCCTTCTTCAGTCGAACGGCTTCCCTGACCACCGGTGTCCACCAGGAGGTTTGAGGGTTACCGCCCCTTGAGGCACCTAAGACCTTGAGACCACAGCTCCCCGCCGCGGCTTCGGCAATAGAGGCTTTGAACACCGACCACTCTGGTTCAATGTCCCCAACCTCCACAGGAATGCCCGAAAAGCTCCGCCGGAGGTGTGAGTTGAAGGCCTCCTGAACTTGGGCCTCCTCCAAACGTTCCCAGTTCACCCGAACTACACGTTTGGGCTTACCAGGTCTATCCAGAGGCTTCCCCCGCCACTCGACCCAACTCACCACCAGATGGTGATCAGTTGACAACTCCGCCCCTCTCTTTACCCGAGTGTCCAAAACATACGGCCTCAGGTCCGATGATACGATAATGAAATCGATCATGGACCTTCTGCCTAGGGTGCTCTGGTACCACGTACACTTATGAGCATCCTTATGTTCGAACATGGTGTTTGTTATGGCCAATCCATGACTAGCACAGAAGTCCAGTAACAAACCACCACTCCGGTTCAGATCAGGGGGGCCGTTCCTCCCAATCACGCCCCTCCAAGTGTCTCCATCGTTGCCCACATGTGCGTTGAAATCTCCCAGCAAGATTAAAGAGTCCCCTTCAGGAGCCCCATACAGGACTCTTTCCAGGGTCTCCAAGAAGGCCGTGTACTCTGAACTGTTGTTTGGTGCATAAGCACACACAACAGTCAGAGTTTTCCCCCCCATAACCCGCAGGCGTAGGGAGGCGACCCTCTCGTCCACTGGGGTAGACTCCAACAAAGAGATAGAGTGTGGCTGTCAATGGTGAAGTTTAAGTTCTGGATGTCTTTGATACGGGATGGGGGGCCGATGATGATGATGTCTGATTTGGCACTGTTCAGTTGGAGATAGTTTGTTTGCATCCATGCTTTTATTTCTGAGAGACAGTTGGTGAGAGTGGAGTGTGTTGTGGGGGTGATGGTTTTTGTTGAGATATAAAGTTGGATGTCATCGGCGTAGCAGTGAAATTGAAGGTTGTGGCGACTAATTATTTTGCCAAGGGGGAGCATATAGAGGATGAAGAGGAGGGGACCAAGCACCGAACCCTGGGGGACGCCTTGGGACAGAGGAGCAGTGGAGGAGGTGCAGTTGTTGATGTTAATAAACTGATGTCTGTCGGTTAGGTAGGATTTCAGCCAGGAGAGTGCAGTGTCGGTGATGTTCAGTGATGATTCGAGGAGGGACAGCAGGATGGCGTGGTTGATGGTGTCGAATGCTGCGGTGAGGTCGAGGAGGATGAGGATGTTCAGGTTGCCAGAGTCAGAGGAGAGGAGGAGGTCGTTTGTGATTTTCAGAAGAGCTGTTTCTGTGCTGTGTTTTGATCGGAAACCGGATTGAAATGGCTCAAAGAGGTCATTGGAGCTGAGGTGGGATTTTAGTTGCGAGGCAATGACACGTTCAAGTATTTTTGACAGAAAGGGGAGATTTGAGATGGGCCGGAAGTTGGACATGATGTCAGGTGTGAGTCCAGGTCTTTTGAGAATGGGTGTGACAGCAGCCAGTTTGAGAGAGGGGGGAACTGATCCAGATCTGAGAGAGGAGTTAATGATGGTGGCGATGAGTTGGGAGATGGCAGGGAGGCTCTCTTTGACAAATTTGGAGGGCATTGGGTCAAGTGTGGAGGTGGAGTTAATTCCAGTCATGAAGTCGGACAGTTGCATGGGGGTCACAGGGGAGAAGTGGGACAGGGGCTGTGAGGTGAAGGGCGGGGAGCCAGGAGGGGAGGTGGGGGGTGCTGATGAGGGTGTCAGATTGCTGTAAATGTTGCTGATTTTGGTTTGGAAAAACGAGAGGAAGGAGTTGCACTGTTCGGTGGTGAAGGACGAGGTGGCGTTGTCACAGGGTTTGAGAAGTTTGCTGACGGTGGAGAACAGACGCTTGGGGTTGCTGGAGCCAGACTGAATGAGGTGTGAGTAGTAATTAGACCGGGCTGCTTTGAGTGCGTTACTGTACTGCTGGAGATAGTCTTTGTAGATTTGAAGATGGACTGTTAGTGTGGTTTTCTTGTGTTGGCGTTCAAGTTGACGTTTCCTTGATTTCATTTGGCGGAGTTCGGGGGTATACCAGGGGGCGGAGTGTATGAAAGAGACATTTTTTGTTTTTGTGGGGGCCAGTTCATTGAGACAGAAGGAGAGGGTGCTGTTATAATAGTCCACAAGTTCAGATGGGTTTTCAGAAAGTGGGGGGGGGGGAGATGGACATCTTGCAGGTAATGGAGGCAGTGATTGCTGAGGGTGAGATGGATTTGAGATTTCTGTAGGTTATTGTGCGTTTTTGCTTTTGGGCGGGGATGGGGATGTTGATGTCCATGATGATGGCCTGGGCCCAAGAGTTCAAAACTTTTAATCTCCATCAGATCCGATCAGATTTTGAAATCCCATTTTTTGTGATCCAGGATCAGACAAGTCGGACACATTTTGTCCCTGGAGTTCAAAGCAATTCAGGATAGGATCACCCTGATCCAGATTACGACTTTTCAAGATGACTAGATCCTGAATATCAGCGCTGTAATCCTACCGAGCGCCATCTAGTGGACATGAAAAATAATACAAGGAAGACAAGAGATCACATTGCAGAGACTTCTATTGTCCGCAATTACGTTTGAAAGGTGATGACAGATGATGGACTGTTTTTTTGTTGAAGATATTTTTTCTTTAATCTAAATTACATTTGTGATTGACAATCTTTGTTGTGATACTTTTATGAGCATAAACATTTATGTCATCAACATTTGGTTGAAAACAAAATAGGCCCCCACAAACGTGAGCAAAAAATGAAAAATAAAATGTATTTGCCATGAAGGCTAAACATGGTGTATTATTTCAGTTAACAAACTTTGCCATCTTATTTATATTGAAACATATTTTAAAATAAATTGTACAGTACATTTTGCTCTGGTAATCCACTGGAAATCCACCCCTCTGGTGGGATCAGGATAATCCAGTTTTTTGGGATCAAAGTGATCCCAATCCTGTGTTGTCGGTTTGAACTCCCCGTTTTGAAGATTTGATCCAGATTAAAGCTTGGATTGGATTTCATGATCTGATCGGATATCAAAGTGATCCCAATCCTGTTTTTTGGTTTTGAACTCTCCAAAATCTAAATCTGATCTGATCAGATAGGGATTAAAAGTTTTGAACTCTTGGGCCCAGGTGATCAGAGATGTGGAGATTGAGGCTGGACAGATGATGGAGCAGACCAAGTCCAGGATGTGACCACGGCTGTGTGTTGGGAAGTTGATGTGCTGAGAGAAGTTGCAGCAGTGAAGGGTTTCCTTGAATTCAGAGGCATATTTGCAGGTCGGGTCGTCAACATGAATGTTAAAATCACCTAAGAGGAGAACAGATGGGGATATGGCAGAAAGCTGAGTGAGAATGTCAGAGAGGTCGGAGAGAAAGGAGGGGTTTGGCTTCGGGGGACGGTAGATGATGGCTGTGACCAGGGGAGTGGGACCAGAGAGTTTGAAGATCAGGTGTTCAAAAGAAGAAACATCAGGGATGGGGATTATGGTAGCTTTTATTTCCTTTCTGATAATAGCAGCTATACCACCACCCCGCCCTTGTGGGCGAGGTTTGTCAATGTATGTGAATCCTGCTGGGGTGATTTGATTTAAAGAAAAATAGTCCAGGGGTTTTTGCCATGTTTCGGTCAGATAGAGAAAGTCCAGGTTATTGTCTTTAATGAATTGTGGATGGAGCGTGTGTTGAGCAGGGCTGCTCTGAGGTGACGTTGCATTGTGGGGGGTTGTGTGGACCGGGGGAGTGGAAGGAGATTGGTCAGATTCACGTGTTGTTTGTTGTGATGGCGTAGTGTGGGTGTGTGACAGGACCGAATGGACGGGATGGAGTGTGGAGACGTGGAATGAAATAAAAACGTACGGCCAGAGCCTCTGTGTGGAGGACGGCGTTTGCGGAGTATTTCATTATCTGCAAGGATGTCCATGCAGAACATATTGCTGACTTCGAAAACCTTTGTCACTTTTATTTAAATAGCTTTCTTCACTGTCATTAAATAACGTAGACAACACCTTGTCAAGAACACTTCCTCGGACCTGTAGAGTACATTTGAAGGACTTCGTCAAAATGAAGACTTTTAGGGAGAAAAAGCTCGCAGCACTGGTCGTGGTGGCGGCTTAGTAATAATACATAGAAATTAACTGGAACTGTCCCCCCTGCCTCTGCCTGTACTATCATCATTTGAATGCCTTGGATTTAAATGTAAACCCCCCCACCCACTGACAATACTTCTCATCTACCGGCCACCCAAACCCAACTCTGCTTTCCTCCCAGAGATGCACGACCTTCTCAGTACACTCTGTGCTACCTCTGCCAACATTATAATACTAGGAGACATAAATATTCACGTTGACACCCCCTCCTGTCACTATGCAGCCGAGTTCCTACACTTTCTGGACTGCCTCAACCTAACACAGCGTTTCTCAAAGTGTGGGGCGCGCCCCACTGGTGGGGCGCAGAGATGTGATAGGTGGGTCGCGAATGGACGCGATGAACGGGAGATTAATATAATTTTTTTTTTTTTTAAATACATTTTTTGGACCTCTGGCCGGAATCGAATGCGGGCGGTAGTGGACTGTTACAGCCGGAGACTTGCAGCGGCGGTGGACTTTCACAGCGCCGCCGGTGTTTGCGGTACCGGTACCGGTGCTAATACATATAGTAATGACCAACATTGTCCATTGGAACCCTTTCAAAGATGTTGGAATAGCAACGAATTTGACGAGTTTTGAATTTGCCGCCGGGAAATCCGCAGTCGACCTCTGCCTTCGTGGGCGTGGCTTGCGATCTACTGCATGACGTCACAAGATGGTCGCGGCCGAAGTGTTTACATTCATCACAGTTCATTGTTTATCTGTTTCAAAGTCGAATTTATCAAAGTTTTTGAGCGAGTATTTTACTGGAAAGTGTGTCGGAGTCGACTGGAAGTGATTGCCAATCGAGAAAACCTGACAATGGAGGCGACAGTGAAGAAAAAGGGAGGAAAAACACACGGGAAGCGATGCATTGCCGCTGGCTGTAGTAATGTCAAGTCTGTCGAAGTGGCAATGTTTCTGTTTCCCTGTGTGTGTGTGTGTGTGTGTGTGTGTGTGTGTGTGTGTGTGTGTGTGTGTGTTTGTGGAGACACTGTGATGGATCGTTACGCTATGTGCAGCTCAAGGCATAATATGCTCGAACGGGAGCTGCAATCATGTTGCGCGCACTATCGGTGCTGAGTGTGCTGACTTTTCGTACAATGTCCCACTGTCTGGCTACCTGCATAAAGTCAAGTGCTCGGCGCAGTTGTCGGCGAAATGTCGTTCCTCTGTTTTCATTGAAACAGCTCCTTATATCCGTTAGCGCAGCTAGCTAGCACCAGATGCTAACAACAACAACACGTAAGGTGTCGCGCCACACATACACACACCCTCCCGGTCCTCCCGATGGCCTGCCGGTGAGCGTGGAAGTGTGGTCTGCCACAAGCGGACGGCAGGAGCGGGGCTGTCAGCATCAGCTTGTAGATGGTATTTTAAACTCGATGCGCTCTGAAACTACAGGGCGGCCGAGGACAAAAAATATATTATTATATATATTATTAACGCGTTAACTTGACAGCCCTAATATTTATATATATAATATAGTATATAGTATATATATATATAGTTATATTATATAGTTATAATAATAACTAGCTAACCAACTAACCATTCAGTGTTCTGTAGCCAGGCAATGTCTTCCCCATCGTCCATGTCGTCGCCATCATCCTCCCCACTTGATGTCCCTGACGGCTCAAATCTGTAGGGTTCAATGATGTCCTGCGCTTCCTCATCGTCATCTTCTGTGCCACTTTCCTCATCTATCCTGTCTAAAAAGCTGTCAAAATCACTAATTTCTCTCGCACTAGTATCACTTTCCGAAGTCTCCGCCATGTTTACAATCACAACTGGGCCCATCTTGTGACGTCACAGCCGCTATCGTCTGCAACTTCAGGTAGGCTCAGACGGCCGTTCACGGGATGAAAAACTCTCGTCCCTCGCACTTCCTAAAAAATTATTTTAGCCATGAACAGGCACAATGATATGTAAGGAATGAAACTGCCATTTCATTTTGCCGCAAAAAAATGCACTTCACAGGCACTTTAAGAGATACAGCTTTGAAATGCTCACTCACATCTTTATTATGTCTCGTGCGACATGAAGGGCGACTGGCTCACACCAGTCAACTTTGGAGTTGCATGTTTCAAACCCCAGAATATTACCCACAGGGAATATCTGTAATTTACATCTCAGGATGTACCTCACAAGTACGGACTACTTCTCTTCGGTCTGTTGTTAGTCCAAAAGAGTTTGTACAATGTACGGAAGCCATGATAACCCCGTTAAAAGACAACAGGGTATTTTCCCGGCAACCTAGCTGTACGACTGGTTGCTTCTCGCACAGTCAATACAGGGGATTATTACACGGGCTAATGTCCCCGTAATACACCTGCTCGACCTGAGTTTTATCATAAACACAGAAGGGAGCACATTGTCCCAGCCAGACTGTACCTCCCCCGAGGGAGTTTCAGCACTGGACAGCTGCCCTCAGACTCACCGGCCACACCCGACTTTTTACTAAGTACGGGACATGCCTATGGGTGTTGTCTTTTCGCAGGGAACGATCACCACGGACGCATGTCTGATGGACTGGAGAGGTATTTTACGAAGTCAACCTGAGGGGGTTCCTGTAAAAACAGGAACCTCCAATGGCTGCACGTACACTACCTAGAGTTTTAGCGGTGTTCCCCACCCTAAAACGCTGTATGCCTTCTCTCAGAGGACATCATGCCCTCGCGAGGATGGATAATACGACAATATCGTATTTAAACCACTAGGGAAGTTTTGCGTTCTCCCCAGCTACGTGCTGGCACGCAAAATGATCTTGTGGTGCTGCAATCGCCTCCTCTCCTCGAGAGTGAGACATGCACCAGTTGTGACGAACCTCGGGACAGCCCGGCTGCCCAGAGGCGTATCACCGTACGCAGACTGGACTTCACATCAAATGGTTGTGAGTCAGCTGTGGGTGTGTTGCGGCTAAGCCGCGATGGATCTGTTCGCATTAATGAATTATGCTCATTATCAGCTGTTCTTGCAAATGCGCGATCTAAATCGCACCGTTGGGCGTGGACGTGCTCGCGCACGTTTGGCCTCCAGTTCCCCCGTGTGCATCCCGACTCCTGGCTCTGAGAACCCATCTCTGACCAAAGTGAGAGAACAGCACCACGCATTGATTTTGATGGTTCCACACTGACCTGTATTGTACTGGCAGGCGGGGATTTATCAGTCCCAGGGACATTCTGTCCGAGGCGGGGGGACGATGTTTTCGCCCACACCCGGGATGTCTCGTCCTATGGACCTGACCCGTAAGTGGTGCAATCTGAATACAGTGAGTCTCCCGAAGGGTGATGAGCACTGCTCAGAGTGCGAAAGTTTCCCCCACTGTGTCTCGTTAGGACTAAAAGTGGAGGATGGGGAGGGATGATGTCCTTAAAAGAGGACACATCTTTTCTCAATGTCCAGGTGGAATGGTTCTATCATTTCCACAGGACCTGATTGGAAGCACAGGGTTTTCCAGGTCACTAGTGTCCTTTTGGGACCTGACAGTGGCTTCAGATGGGTTTGCTCGTACCCCATTTGAGCCTCTGGGAGAAGCTGACATGACGCATCTGTCGCTTAAGGACAGTGCGGCCTCTGACTCTGGCATCCGCCAAATGAATCAGTGGCTTCATGCGCTATCTGTGCATCCGCCGTGCACCTAGTTCGTCCTAGGGCAAACTAGAGTGTTGCTGAGGCCTAATCTGCCTTTATCCTAAGGTGGTTGGTTCAAATACCCCAATTGACATTGAGGCAATTTTCTTCGCTGCTGTGTTTCCCCGGGGAACAGCAGTTGAACTTGCTATGTCCAGCCCGTGCTTATGCACTTATGTGGACAGATTGTGGGAGATTGTCATAATGACCAACTCTTTGTGTCCTGGGCTAACCCTTACAGGGATAGGCCCGTTACTAGGCGACGGTTCTCTCACCGAAGGGTGGAGACCATTGCTTTGGCTTTACGAGTCGGAAATTGCGGGCACCCTCGCGGTGCATGCTCTTTAGACTCAGGGTCTGGCTACACCCTGGGCTGTTTGCTCAAGGGCGTTTCCATCCAAGACATTTGTGCAGCAACGGATTGGTCCTCGCTGCTCACTTTTGTCTGCCTTTACAGGCTAGACGTCTCTGCTCCCAGTGTGGCCCGAGCAGTGCTGGGCGCCCTGCTGAGCCAGAGCTCTACCTGTTAGGTTCTGGTTGGTTTGGTGATTTTCGAGATAAGCTCGTCTGGCAATACGGGAGCTATGATTTCCCATAGTGAGACATCGAAACGGAGTGTTATGAATGAGAACTATAGGTTACTTACATAACCCCAGTTCTCAGAGTAACATGAAGTGAGATGTCTCACCAGACGGCCCTCCTTGCTATGGTGAAGCGAGAAGAGGTGCTTATTTTGAATGACGCATGCGTCGTGACGCAAGCTACTTATAGGGGGTGGATTCCCTGACGATGACGTCGAGATCACCCGCCAATCAGAATTGGCGTAAATGAGATTGATGCTTCTGTTTGCTCCGCGATGAGGCGCATCCCATAGTGAGACATCGAACGGAGTGTTACTCTGAGAACTGGGGTTACGTAAGTAACCTATAGTTTTCTTTCCTTTTTTCTCTTCTCTTAACTGAATAGTCCTGTCTTTAAGAATAATACAATGTAAAGTCCTTTTCCTGCGCCATTTTAAGGCTTCAAAAACAGGTATTTTTACTGTATGTGTTTGGAGAAATGACACAATCAATGGCGCAGAATTGTACTTTATAAAGAGGGGTGCACATAACTGGTACGCAGGTACGCATGCGCGGCAACAATCCGAAATGCGTACCGTCTCTTGTGTCACAAAGCGCATTTGCGTACCGACGTACTTGTGAAGCTTTTCCAGAAGGCGATTAGATCACCGGACGACAGAGTCGGTCTCCATATGCACAGTCAGGGCTGCTGTTAACGTCGGTCTGTACAGCGGAATTGTGCCAAAACTACGCCAACCGGCTGCGGAGGGAGACTCCCCCCCTGCACTGGAGAACTGCGCTAAAACAGCTGATCACAACGGAGGGAATAACTTTGAGTGGAGCCAGAAGTTGGAGTACCAAACACTGACTCCAGGTACTCATCTGAGTACCTCACTGAGAAAGTTATGTGCACCCCTGTTTATAAACTATGAATCTTGTGGTGCTTTTTGGAGCCCTTTTTTGCAATATTTATAAAAATGTCACTAGTTATTTAAACAAACCACTATCTGAGGATAATACAAGCAACCATAAAACGCCCTTTATCTAGAGAGCCATTGAAGCCCATGAAGAATTTATCCTTCCATAAATCTTTTCATCTGCTGTATTAATAAAGTTGCCACGTGTTTTCAAATTCTGGTTAAGGCACTATCTGTGCAGAACATTACAAATATTCCTCATTTGCAGTATTTTATTTTAAAAGTGTTCAGAAAGACTGCATCAAAAATGCTATATCTATATAATACCAATATTGTTATTAACTTCAATCAAAGTCAATTTAAATAGCGGGCAAGACTTTCCAAGGGGTAAAAATGCTGCTGCCGGACTACTGACTGGAAGTATTGCTGATATCAAGTCCACCATATCCTCTTAAAATACTCCAACAATATCAGTCTCATGAAGAAAGGTGTTCTAACGCTGATTCAAAATAGCAGAGAAACATGCATTCTTGTACTCGGGAGGGGACATTGACAGAGGATTACTCAAAAAAGTACACAGTAAGTACTTCATAGTACTTGTGGGAGTAGTTTCACTACTAGCCTACTGAGTCCAACAGGATCGATCTCACGATGAACTAATGGCAGAAAAAATAATAACAAACTGGAGAGACAGCTGAGTTGACCGCAGTGCAGAATCGCTGTAAGTTGTCCATTTTAGACATAGGCCTATTATATTTACAGCCCTTAATAACATTCATTTTCTGGGCTCAATGTGAGTCTTGGCTGTTTTTGTTGTGAAAACAAATGGACCGTAGATACACGGATTGACCGTCCTCATCTATATCATCTAATATCCAGTATTTTTTGGTTTTTGAATATCCATTTATGAAAAGAAAATCCAATGACTAAAACATACACTGACCGAGACTTTAGGCGCTTTCACACCGGAGTACTTTTCCCAGTATGGTTCCGATAGTTCTTGAAATGTTGCCTTCACACCAAAAAAAACATTTGCCTAATCCTCCCTCAGGGACTTACCCCTCGATTCCACCGAGTCCGTCTGCGACGCGTTACGGCCGCGACGCGGCGTCCGTAAGGATAGCGGTCACTCTAGTCAATGGGTGCTATTCCACCACACACGCCGCGTTACGTCCCAGACGCGTCCCAGACGCGTCCCAGAAGCGGCTCGGCGCAGGGCTCCTCTAAAATTAGGATGAATCCTATTTTTGTTGCGGCGCAGCCGTAAGGTAATGACGAGCAGGCAGGAAGTGGAACGTTCAGACCATATATAGCATATATACACACACACACAAACTCATTTTGCAGCCCCTATCCCTCCGTAGTCGTTCAAGTAGGAGGAGAAATGCCAGCGTTCTCCTCCGGTTTACAGGCACTGTGTACATTATATATATAGAATAATTATGATGATGAATGCCTTTTTTTTACCACTAAAATACAGCAACACATCTTTGATTCATGTCGTTTATAACTGGGATATTACAATTATTATTAACTTTGTCTGTACAAAGTAGCCTGCCCAGGAAATATGCCCAAATCAACAAAAACTGCGAGCAGACAGGGAAGACGCTCCGCTTCCGTAATGCGCCCGGTAGGGTATGACGCCGGGAGGAGACCGGACCAAAACCGCGGCGGAGCCGTTACGCGACGGAGACGGACTCGGTGGAATCGAGGGGTTATTCCGGTGTGAACGCGATCTGCTCTTTAGTTAATCAGAACTAAAGAGTTCTGATTAACTAAGTACTGGGAACTAAGTACGGCAAAGTACTTGGTGTGAAAGCAGTAAAAGAAAGGAGAGAGAGAATTAACCTGCAATCAGGCCTCTATTTAGCTGCAGTCAGCCACAATCAACAGCCATATTAGCATTTAATTAGACGGAGACACAAACCACGGCCTGCGCTCCGCTCTGATTACTCTTGTGTGTGTGTGTGTGTGTGTGTGTGTGTGTGTGTGTGTATCTGAGTGTGTGTGTGTGTGTGTGTGTGTGTGTGTGTGTGTGTGTGTGTGTGTTTCTAGAGACTTGTATGTCTGTTTGAAGCCACAATCCTTAATGTGTGTAAATGTCCGATTATAGGAATGTACAGATTTTGCAAAAATATAAAACATGTTTATTACAATACATACATATATCAAATATGCTAGTATAAAATGTTTAAAGTGATGTAATGTGTTTTTTAGTACTTCTGCTACTACTTGTTCCACTCTTCTTTAGGGGTCAAGAGCCAGGTCATGAGTCTATTACATTCAATGAGAGAAGGGAATGTGAACACAGATTATGAGTGATTTTCCGACCCATGATCACTACAATTAATATTGCACCATTTCCATTGGTTTTGGCTATTTTAATGTTATTTTCGTTAATTGAGAGGATGTAAGACAGAGACGGCCACTGGATTGCAGAAAGCCCAACACGTATAAAGGCCCTGTTATGCCAAACATCAAATAATTAGTTTTGACTTGGACAACAAATGTCTCATTTTGAATGTTTCTTGGACAAAAAGTTGCACTTGAACACAACGCAAAGACTACATCTTAAAGCCAAATATCACTGAAGTTCTTCTCCTGTGTGAAAGGAAATAACTCTCCTTAACAGCAGGCAGGCTCTTCATTCCTCATTATCTACATATATGTATTCAGCTAATCATTGTTTTACCTTATGTTGTTGTTGTTATTGTTATTCATACTGTTACTTACATGTTCACTCTTATTTGTATTCTTATCATCCCCTCATCTGTATTGTTTCGTTCTTATTCTTTTGCTGTTATGACACCTGAATTTCAGGGCGATCAATAAAGATCCATCTTAATACATCCTATGTAATTCACAAAGGGAAAGCGGAAAGCATAAGTCTGTAGATAAACAAGCTGTTGTTATACATTGAAACAAATCATTGTTGCCGACCATTTTCAAACCACTATCACTCGCCACTTAGCTTCATTTCAGACTTACATGGTGTTGTAAAAATATCCCAGATGAAAAATGAAAAAGTCTCCATGTGTCTCCAAGGTTTTACTGTTTTATGCACAATAACTACAGTGTAGTTGTTAGTACATAATGAAACATACAGTATACTTCAGACATTAATGAAACAGACATAAAATTGTGCGTTTTGTCTATGATGCGTCTGATTCTCTTCCCGTGCTCTAATTAGCTCAAGCTGAACAGCCAATCAAAGTGATTTACTTTGCCCAATCCCCAACCTAATTAGGTCAACTAAAATGGTGTCACATCCTGCTACGGTCCCGCGTCAGCGCCTTTTTTTGCAGGTGAATAACCTGACCCCCGGCTCGATGAGCGAACTATGGATAAATCAAAGAAAAGAAAAGTATCGGAGGAACACAGGATTTAATTCTGCGCGGACAGAGTTATCTGCTTTCACAGCAAACGATGCTGGCTTGCCGGTATGTTTGATATGTAGAGAGAAGTTGTTAAAGGTGCTGCAGCCTTTACGTATCGAGGAAAAAAACAAGACAAAACAAATTGTTGGAAAAGGGGGCAAAATGGCTCTTTTGGTCAAAAAGGTTGCAGACCCCTGCCCACCTCTGCTGCTCACTGCTGTAGCATGGTCAGTAGCTAGCTACTGTCAGTAGCTACTGCTACTGCTACTGACCATGCTACAGAGTTAGTGCAAAATCTACAGCTCCTCTACCACAACCATCAGCAACAAGTGGACATGGAGAACTACATGTTGCTAAATCCACTGCGGGGCATAAACAGAAGGGCAACCATGGCAACCATGCTTGGGGGTCTTCTTCGCTGCTTTTGGTGTATTTTGTGGCAAAAGTACAGCGCCACTTACTGGCCTGGCATATGTACTACAGCGTTTCCAGCGGGTCGAGCGGTCTCATGTGAACGGACACGTTAATTGAGCCGAATGCGTGTAAACGGAATACTTTTTTGATATCGAATTCGGTTTGTTTGCGTTCCCGTATAAATGGGGTCTAAGTCAATGTTTGGAGGAATTATCTTTATCTTTATCTTTATTATCTTATCTTTAGTCGTTTGCACAGCAGTGTTTTCGCTGATCGTTACAGGCCAGACAACCCCATGAGGACAAATAACGTGTTAAAACAAAGACATGTGTCAAACCTGCTGTGTAAAAATCAGATCCAATGTTTAGTTTTCTCAAATCCCTTCACTTTACTCTGTGTCTCGTGGTGCACAAAGTAACTATGTGAGAAGCAGCATGTGTAAATAGTATGCAAGATATTTTTCAAATGAGATGCCCTCCCAGCGCTCTGGGTGAATGGTTTGGTTACTGCGAGTCTTGGATAAAAAATGGCCGTGATTTGCTGTGTAAATAATTACCAGGAGTGCTCTCAGCCAAGCAGACTATTTGGTCGTGTCCCAGCTGTTCCAACAAGGAAGGATTCTGCTGACCATGCTGCGGCCTTTTGTTCTCTCGAGTGTTTTCATACTGCTATTATGGAAATGTTGGGGAAGCAACAGCAGCACTTAAGATCTTAAAATCACAGTAAATAATGTCCTTATGGATGAATATTCCCTTTGCTCCTCTGGTAAACATTTGGTGTCGTGCCAGCCTCCCACCCACCGCTCTCTGTGCTGGCTGTTTGTCCCCTGCTGTCTCTAAGTTACTGTTGCAGTACAAGCAGCACTTCTTTGCTGGAATAATACTGTACATTGTGTTATTTGATTTAACACAATTCCCGTTATAAATGGAAAAGATATCACTGTAATCTGGACCAAGACCATCAGACTCAGGAAACGTTTCATCCCATGAAGACCTCTTCATGAAGTTACTTATCAGAGTCTACAGTATGTATTGTACTACAGTATTATACATTATTTTTATCTTATGTTATCTTTTCTTTGCAACTTACTTGCCCCATGATATGTAGTGTATTCATTTATTGCAGTATTCATCAAATCTATTTATTTTTATGTAAAGTTTATAATTTATTTCATTGTTGGAAACGCCTTAAAGAGGCTCTATTCTGCTTTTTCCCCCAGCTTTTTTGTGCATGTAAATGGTCTGCAAAGGCTAAAATCCCTGTGTTCCCTCCAGAGGGAGTTTCTCTCCCACTCAACCCCCCCCCCCTGCCTGAAACGCCTCCATTGGACTGCTTTGTTTACTTCTATAACATAATGACATCACTACGTAACACTCGCACTTCTATTGGCTAGCGCTCCAACCATATTTGTATGTGACTGCCCAGACCTAGAAACATATACCAATCTTAGTCTCTGTTTTCTTTAATTTAATTGTGTTATCTGTTTAAAAGCACTGAGATGAACTGAGATACAATAAAATGAGTGTTGTTTTTATATAAGTTGCATGCATGGCTATTGCCTTTACTGGAAATAGCGGAAAAAAGAGACAAAACCCAACATAATTTACCAAATTGGGGACAAGACATGAAAGTCTGAAGACATACTTTGTATTGAAGATTCAACTTTGCAAATGTATATAATAAATAAAATAAATAAATACATTTAATTATAACAAATGAATTAAAATCACACACAACCAAAATAATCAATTAAATAGACTCAGGCTGGAAAACAGAGCTCTCTCTCTCATATATATATATATATATATATATATAAATATGAGCACACATTGTCTCACAAGCTAAAAAAACCTCCTTAAAACAACAGTCAAGTGTACAGTCCACTGTCCATACAAAGACCCAGATGCCTCAACAGGCCATATCCAAATCTGTATTTCAAAGATTTCGAGCAAGGAACACCAACATGTTTGCATTGTCGGGCAAATGCATCTTTGATTGCAAACTGTAGGGAAGGTGGGGGCTCTCGCCGTGCTGTGGGAAAACGGAATGGGTAGGTTGTGTTTCAGGTGCAGTTTAAGGTTGGTGGTATTGCTAGCTTTTGTTGCTACCTTTTTAAAACAAATGCGACACACCGCCCGGCTCATTCAAGTCCGTAGGTTCGCCTCGTTGATTTGTCTTGAATCCAAAATATTCCCACACCGGAGATGTGGTATTAGGTTTTGCAACCACTTCCATTTAACTTCAAATTCCCCTCGAGTAAGTCACACGTTGTCTCCTGCTTGTCTCTATATTATTAATTTGGCTGTGTGAGCACCGCCCCTCACAGCGCGCCGGGCCGGCAGCCACAGCGCTCCTGGCTAAAATGCTGGTCACATCCTTATGTAAACGGCAATTTATCGAGCTCAGAAAAGTTATCGAGTCCATTTTTATTTATTGTACGATAAGTCAATGTATATTGATTATCGCGACAGGCCTAATTGTTATTCGGTGAGCATGTGACATTTCAGAAGATAAAATCACTGACAGCAGCATGCATAGGTCCCACACACACATACACACACACACACACACACACACACACACACACACACACACACACA
>CALSBZ010040179.1:302-16907 GCA_943591055.1 Gobionotothen gibberifrons | reverse complement strand
AACAACCAATCACATGAATGTCCCGCCCTGTTTACGTAGTGTTAACAAAGCTAGTTTAGCAAGCTGCTAGCTTTGTATGTAAACTGGATATAAAATCCCCAAACAGGCGAAAGCCTACCCGTTTCACCCACTGTCTCTGCCACCTCCCCCCATGCCTGGTTCCTCCGGTTGTATCCCGGTAAGTTAATAGGGACTGGTCATACAAAACCGGGTGATTTGCTACGGCGATAATTAGTTTCTCCTCCGTCTTTTTTTGAAATGTAGAAATGAACGGCGGGATATCTCTCCCAGCTTAGACGCGGTTTGATTGGCTAGGATTTGAGCTGTCAGATTTTCAGAAACGGGATTTGATTGGCTGGTGCTGGCTTCTCCGGCTTCTCCTACCATCGTTTTTCAGACACATAAACTCTTCAGAAATCACCAGCGGGGTCACTGCTGATGGATTTAATGTCGTAGAACAAAACGTGATCCGTCTCTTCAATGTGTGTCAACCACAGACCTTATTTGGAGCTATTTTCCTAAATCCTATGGAGAGATCCCATTGGCTCTGAGACGATGGGGAATTATGAGGGAAAAAGTTCAAAATATTTGTAGTATTTTTTCACACTAGCTCTGAGAGGAATTGAATACAGCTGCTGATAATTGCATTTTTCTGACATAACACTTTGACAAGTTCTGCTAGTTAATTATTGTGTGTCTAAACTAAGCCATGTGTCCACAGACTGTCTTTTTGTATGAATCAAAAAAGCTTCCAGGGTTTTTAAAACAATATCTCGATATCTAGCTTTGCACGTCTGTTTTTTAATCATTTATTTGAGCTGTTTTATATTAGCTTGACATGATCTTTTCACCCGTAGCAGCAACAGGAAGGCTCTTGCTCTCTTTCTTTATGAAGGAGGCACTTATGTGGACACGGGTTAATTGTTTTATTTCAAACCAGTCATTTGACCTCTTCCTTGTTCTTCTTCTTCTAGGTATTACTAAACTGCGCTTCAAGCCCGCCTACAACCCGTACACAGAGCCCAGCATGGAAGTGTTCAGCTACCACGAAGGTACGGTTCAAATCCTCGAGACCATTGACCCTCTTTTCATCTCAGAGAGATCTAGAGAGTTTAGAGAAACGTTTAGAAACTTTGTCGGTTCGATTTGAGTCATTTGGGGGCTTTCAATTCCATTTTCAATATGAACACTTCTGTAACTTCTCTCTCTCCTGCTGTTTCGTTCCACTGAATGTTTATGTGTGATTTCTCTCCTCACGCACAGGACTGAAGAAGTGGGTGGAGGTGGGGAACTCCGGGGTGTTCAGGCCGGAGATGCTGCTGCCGATGGGTCTCCCTGAGGACGTCACTGTGATCGCCTGGGGCCTTTCTCTGGAGAGGTAAATGAAATACTCAAGAGAGAGAGAGAATACACACTTACCTGCATGTGTGGGTGTGTGTGTGTAAACCAGTGCTTCTCAAAGTGTGGTCCGTGAGCGCCCCCTAGTGTTCCGTGAGTATATTGGTAACATTTCACATTTGAAATAAATACATTTAAGTTTTCCGCACTCTCGCGGGAATATCTCCGCAATGGAGTGAGGTTAAGTTTCACTTTCGATTGCATGATATAGCCCAGCGCAACACCTTCATCACACATGTTGCCACTTGTTTGTACCATTTTCAGGCGATTTGTAATCTGTTCTAGAAAAACGATGTGATTTTTGATATTTGTGGAGTTAGGTGGTCCGCGAGTGTTTTTTTATTGGTTAAGTGGTCCTTGGTATGAAAAAGTTTGAGAAACACTGGATTTCCACAAAGGAAATTCGATCTTGTCGCTCCATTTTAGTTGGTAAAATGTAATAAAATTCAAATATTTATAGAAACATAAGAACTCATAGTAAAATGTGGACATATTACAACAATTATAGCGACGATAAATGTGTACTTTACAATACATTTAGCTGTGTATTATTATTATTATTAATAATGATTTAAAAACAGTTTATTGCTTAAATGTACATCATATATCTGTAATAATCCCAAATGTATTGCACAGTTGAACAGCACATTTTTTTTATTGTCTGAAAAAAGGATTTTGTTTAACCTAAATTCCACAAAGCTCAATGTTTTATTCTCAATTTTTTTGTAAAGCATACCTCACCATAAAGAAGGAATTTCATGGTCACGTTACTTCTGATTGTCAAATAGACTTTGTTTAAATATAGGTATATAGAGAGGTGCATGGATGACGTATTTTGTAAGCCGGAAGTTATCACATGGTCCCTTCAGAAAAAATCGAATGGGATTTTTCCATTGGATTTTGGAATATTGCAGAAAATACTCTCTTTGGCAAACACGTTTTGTTCAGCAGGATAATCTCCACATATTAACACCACTTTATGATTTCTGAAGTAAAAAGCTAATAAAGGAACTACAGCACGGTCACATGACTTCACGTCACCACCGCTAAGCTAAAAGTGGCTAATGTTGGGCTATAAAGGAACTACAGCACAATCACATGACTTCCCGTCACCACCGCTAAGCTAAAGCTGGCTAATATTGGGCTATAAAGGAACTACAGCACGGTCACATGACTTCACGTCACCACCGCTAAGCTAAAGGCGGCTAATATTGGGCTATAAAGGAACTACAGCACGGTCACATGACTTCACGTCACCACCGCTAAGCTAAAGGTGGCTAATATTGGGCTATAAAGGAACTACAGCACGGTCACCACCGCTAAGCTAAAGCTGGCTAATATTGGGCTATAAAGGAACTACAGCACGATCACATGACTTCACGTCACCACCGCTTAGCTAAAGGCGGCTAATGTTGGGCTATAAAGGAACTACAGCACGGTCACATGACTTCACGTCACCACCGCTTAGCTAAAGGCGGCTAATATTGGGCTATAAAGGAACTACAGCACGGTCACCACCGCTAAGCTAAAGCTGGCTAATATTGGGCTATAAAGGAACTACAGCACGATCACATGACTTCACGTCACCACCGCTTAGCTAAATGCAGCTAATGTTGGACTATAAAGGAACTACAGCACGGTCACATGACTTCACGTCACCACCGCTTAGCTAAAGGCGGCTAATGTTGGGCTATAAAGGAACTACAGCACGATCACATGACTTCACGTCACCACCGCTAAGCTAAAGGTGGCTAATGTTGGGCTATAAAGGAACTACAGCACGGTCACATGACTTCACGTCACCACCGCTAAGCTAAAAGTGGCTAATGTTGGGCTTTAAAGGAACTACAGCACGGTCACATGACTTCACGTCACCACCGCTAAGCTAAAGGTGGCTAATGTTGGGCTATAAAGGAACTACAGCACGGTCACATGACTTCACGTCACCACCGCTAAGCTAAAGGTGGCTAATGTTGGGCTATAAAGGAAGTTACATAGCTAACTTGCTAATGTTAAATTCCCAAATTATGCTAATGGCTCTCAGCATTAATACTTTTTTATTCTTTTGACATTGAATTTAACATCATAATTTAAATTAGAAGTGACTTCAAGAGTTCTAAAATGCCAAACCATTCCTACACCTGTATTTGAGGTTGACTTTAGGACAAAAGACATGTAACGAGCCTCTGTCTCTAAGCTACGCTGAGTAATCCTTTCATCTTCCTCTCAGCCTGAGTTGTTTATCTCTCAGACTCTGAAATAGACAGACACTCTGGCCTCTGTTGTGGCGGCGGTGTGCGTAACAACAACTGTTTCTCTATTTCAGACCCACCATGATCAAATACGGCATCAACAACATCAGAGAGCTGGTGGGACACAAGGTGAACCTGCAGATGGTCTACGACGGGCCCATCTGTCGCCTGGAGTCCTGAGATCATCTCCATATTTATCATTTACCTTGTTGACCCCGGGACATTTTGAGGTTGACCTCGGCCAATAAAAACAGTTGGCCTGAAAGCAAAAAAAGAGTCTGTTTTTCTCCATTCATCATGTAAGACGGACCTCAGGAACCTTCTAACACCCAGGAGCTGCCTTTGTATGAACCCAGTACTCCGTGCGAGGCTAAGAACAGCTGCTTTTTCTATGAAATACACCCCGGTTACTACAGAGTTAAATATGTGTACAGCATATCATTGAGTCTGAAGAAGGTACAATAAAAAGCTTTTTTCCAGAAACCATTACAACCTGTCTTGTGAGTCCGTCTTGTAAACATGATAACTAGAGTTTTTAATCTGGCTTTTTAGGTAAAGGTTATATACCAGACACTCTTTTGACAAGTTGTTTAAAAGTGGGGTAGGTAAGAATGGAGAAACCAGCTCGAGTGCGCTCGAATCGGAAAATACACAACCGGGAAAAATCTGCCACTTCCTTCAGACTTCCTTACAGAGCCCCTCCTGGGGGGAGGTGGCAGAGACAGTGGGTGAAACTGGTAGGTTTTCGCCTGTTTGGGGATTTTATATCCAGTTTATGTAGTGTTAACATAGCTAGCCACTATATTCCGGGGCGGGACATTCATGTGATTGGTTGTTGGTCGCGGTGCTCGAATAAAATCCCCAAGCTTCAGACACGCCCAGCTCCAAGCTTTTTTTGAAGCTGTAGTGTGGACGGGCCGTTACAGAGCCCCTCCTCCAACACACACGAACGCGCACATGACCAATGAGGGCACGAGATAAGTTTGTGCACAGATGGAAGGCTGACAGGCAGGTAGGCCATCCAGTTACTTTAGCCGGGCCGGCTCAGATGATTGGTCGTGCTTTCTACAGCGCCACGGCTTCCACAGATGACATTTTTGTATATATTTTTTGTCAAAGCACTTCAATATATTCATTGCTATCGGGATGTTAAGAGCATTCCATGGAATATTACAAAAAGTGTTTCTGAAGTGAATTACCTACCCCACCTTTAAGTTGTATGCCAGGTACCCAACTCTAACTTGGTTCTGAATACCTCAATGTTACTTACTCATGCCAACTAAAAGTATTTTAAAATTATTTTCTAAGCGTGATGAAAAGTCGATTAGCTACAATGCTAAATAGCTAACTTGCTAATGTTAAATTCACTAATTATGCTAATAGTCGTAGCATAATTACCTTTAAAAAAAAAAAAAAACCTTTTAATGTTTTTTTTACATTAAACAAATCATAATTGAAATTATAAGTGAATTCATGATGTAGATACATTTTAGAATTAAATATATTGACATATATAATATAAAATAGTTTTACCTGCAAAGAAAATGGTATACAAACCCCAAACAATTTGAAATGGATTTTCTTAAAGCTGCCTTTTATTTTGACCAATAAGTAAGATGATTTTTGTAAACGCTTTTGCTTTCTAGAATGTGAAATGTACTCAAATAGCAGAAATCCATTTCTAAGTTAAAGTTTACTGGAAGATTTGCGCTAATACAGATTACTGAACATTTGTATATACCGTCGCACTAGGTTTGTTGTGTCTGGAAAGAAGATGTCTTTGTTATTTAGGGATTACAGTAAACCTTTAATAGGCATTGTGCAACAACATTCAGTTCTTATTATAAAGCCAAGTAAAGGGCCCTGTATCTGCGCCGGACTCGAGTTCAGAGACAGCTTAAATTAACTCGCTAAGCTCTGAGAACTGACCTGACATCGGTTAGACAAGAGTTGTAAATTAAAAATAAATAATTTCTTGTTTTTCAAAAATAATCAAAGCTTTCTAAAAACTTTTCCTGACTTCTGAATTTTTCTTTAAATGGATTGAAGCTGCAAAAAAGGTTGTGATTTATTAAGAACAAGTCAACGTCCAAAAACTACAAACTGGTATTAAATGGGAAATTAGCCGACTTTCCTAGCCTGCCACACACACACACACACACACACACACGCAGATGCACACACACACACACATACACACACACCTACACACACACGCACACACACACACCCACATGCACACACAGGGCCGGCCCGACCCATTAAGCGACATAAGCGGCCGCTTAGGGCCCCGCAGCCACTAGGGGCCCCCTAGCAAAAAAAAAAGAAATGATGAATTTAAAAAAAAAATAATAATCTCAGTACACCGTCGCCGTGATAAGTATGTTTAATTAATTGTGTTAATATGCCTAGATTGCCTACTCTCAAAGTCATGTATTATATTATTGAGTCAATCATATAATACATCCACCGTGCTTTACCTGAACCTCATCATGACACTAGAGAGGACGGCAGAGAATTCAGTGAATGCAACAGAGGCAAGACACCAGACCAACCAGAGAGTTGAATGGAAATAAACATCTGTCTTATTGGCTGACAGGTACCTATCCTGTGAGCTGTGGCAATGTTTAAAATAAACTGTCAGTCGGACTCAGAGTTTTTGAATATGGAGTTTTTGAATATGGACATAAGAACATATTTTCTTAAAGAAGACGACAATTCTCAAGTGGTGTCTCACACAACAACCCCAGAGCCACCACTTGAGCCAGGTAAATGGTATGTAAATGTCAGTAAACTTCCAAGATATGCGAACATGTAAGCAAAGCATAAATTACAGCTACGTTGACGTTACTTTGAATCACAGGGGTAAGCTAAACCGTTAGCAAGTAGCTCTTGCTAGTAATTTTTTGTAGCGTTACCTGGTGATTTCAAAGAAAGCTCTCTGGGAAATGTTGACTTACTGTTCGACATGAAGCTAGAAGCTACCTTACAGTACACAGTTGATCTGGAGTCCTGTCAGTTAAAGTGTTTCATAGTTAGCTTAGCTAAGCATCAACCTAGCAATGAAATGATGTTATGTGACAGTGTTTCTGAGAAAAGGTCAGCTGAAATGGTGGCATGCCACTGCTTTACGTGTCGACAGCTTGTTTGAACGTATTTGCAGCAGTAAATGTGGCTGTTTGGCTACTGACGTTGCCATAACAACACCTGAATTTAAATGTGCAACCTCTTTTTGTTTGATAATTGTGGGTTTTGGGTTATTGAGAAGAGACTATAGAGTGCTGGACATTTTTGTTGTGCGGAGAGGGCCTTTTATCAGTTATTAAAGTATTAAAGTTGAAAAGCAATGATTACAAGTTAAACTATTCCGGGCTTTGAACCAGCTGCGCGGAGGACATCGCTGCATTCTGGCCGCCGGCTCTATCCACTGGGCTATCTATTCCTTACACTTCTGAAGTGTTTTTATATTACTAATTGTCTTTTTGTTCACAACTTCTCCACATTTCGAAGTGTTTCACGAGCCAGAACGACCTATCTTTCTTCCTGGCTTGTTCTATAATAATGATCCAATTAAAATGCAATACCAACAACAACTCAACAGCAACAAACTACGACAACAACCCACACATTGCGCATTGTTTAGAGCGGTTATAAAGTGTTGAAGCGCTCAAATTTGAAACTGTTTCAACCTGTCACCTGTCAGAATCGAGACGAGGCAGTGCATTGAATCACCTGATTGGACGGCGAACCAGTGAGTTGATTCATTCAGGAAATGAAGCAGTTGCTGGTTCGGACGTCACATGTCACGTGATTTGAAGCAGTTGCTGCTTTGGACGTCATATGTCACGTGATTTGAAGCAAGCTTCGAAGCACTGCTTCTATGGAATAGGAAGTCCAGGGTTGAAGCTCCGTTCGAAGCTTCAGTGTCAAACTGCCATCACTAGTGAGGGGGGCCCCCAAGCCAAAGCTCGCTTAGGGCCCCCAAAAGTCTAGTGCCGGCCCTGCTCACACACACACACACATATATATACCATGTATACATCACTTCAGGGGACATTACATTGACTTACATGCATTTCCTGGAGACTTATCCTAACCTTAACCATAACCACACACACACACACACACACACACACACACACACACACACGTTGTTGTGCTATAATCAGCGCTTCTGTATTTCCACAAGCGGGGAATCCACCTGCGCGCGTGACACCTGCATTAAAGGGTCGCAGGATTAAGTCGTGTTGTGTACACGCTCTGAGTTTCTTGAACTCTGATAAGTCTTCGGCCTTAAACTAATCCCTCGGTGTCTTGAAATAGCTTGTTCCCGAAGTGGGTGGCACAGGTTGGAAGTGGCTTTGTTTACTACAGATAATGTAGAAACCTCCATCAAGAGTCTGAGCTTCTTTTTGCGGAACATTAGGAGCGATAAAAAACAGAAAAGACGCCAGTACTTTCCACCAAAAAGACGTTTTATACAGAAAGGATACAGATTTTCCTGCTGACGGTACAAAAGTCAGTCTCTCACACTGAACATACATTAGCTCCAGTTTGATATTGTCTTACAGCCACTTTCTACTCTTTATTAAACTGCTTTTAACACATTCATAACCCTATGAAGCAGAGGCACACACAGACCATATCCAGTGACCTTCCTCAGTAATCCCATTTCTCCTTCGGTTCCCGTTCTCAGGAGACTTTCCCCTTGATATGAATGTGAACAAGAGTCTTAGGTATGCAAATGAACAAGGTAACGGCACAGAGTAGTCAACATAAGACTGCGGCTGTGTCTCAATTTGTGCATTTCTGTACTTTTGAGTGTGTCGCATAACGGTCCAAATTTGAGTTTGGAAAGCTGGATACTTCCCACCCCGAACGACCATCTTGGCTAATAGCAGAAGTTGCGCAACTAGCCACCATTGCGTCTCTCTTCTGAAAACAGCAATATACAAACAAAAGTTATTCACTATTTTATAAGTGCACCACTACACTGTTGTCGAAAAGAAGCCATTGTTATTTGTTGGGGGGTTTATTGAGCAATCTGTAATCATCTGCTACCCAAACGATTAGGTTTCTAGCTAGCTAGCTTACCGGGTCACAAAACGAAGTGTACAAATAATAAATAAAATTAAAGGTTTACATTGTCACCTGTTTCTGAGACATGAAATGAAAACGTTTATCAAAAAAGTTATATTTAAACATCCAGAGGGATATATTTAAATCACCACAACATACATGCCAACCTTTCCAAATCCAAAAGAGGTAGGTTTGCGCGCGGAAAATGTGCACGCCCAAATTAGGTAATCAGAAGAAATGGAACCCCAGTAATTACATGTATAAACCATGTATTTAACATATATTGCATCATTTTATGCATTTTTCAGAAAAAGTGGTAGTTTGGTAAACAGTGACATCAACGACATGTCTGGTCTGTAAAATGCCCGAAAAGTAAAAGAATGGGAGATAAATATCCCAAAGTCTCCACATTTTATTATATTTTTAATGTGTTTCTGGTCCTCTTTCAGTTGAGACAGTGTAGATGAAGGATGTGTCAGGATGTAGAACTCTTGTGTGAACATTGGATAAAGCCAGGTTCATATTCTTGTTTCATGTTGATGACATATTAGTCAAAGGTTTGCACAGAGCGTACATATCTTTGTGTTGCGCGATATATCAGAAAAATACTGCATTAAAAAAGTCATTTCCTGCATTTTTCTACTGATAAAGTGTGATATAAATAATGTACAGGCTTTCAGATTGCTGTAGTTCACTAAACAGAGACATTAACGACATGTTTGGTGTTGAAAATGTCCGAAAAAGTGAAAGAATGGGAGATAAATATCCCCAAATCTCAAAATGGTATTATATTTTGTGTGTGTTTGGTCTTCTTTCAGTTGAGACACTGTAGGATGCTTCCGGAAAAGACCAAACACTGGATGTCTTTCAGTCGCCAACATGTGTTTTCGAGACACTCATATTAACGGGGAAATCCTGCAGGACTCAAATGCCTCGTCGGGGGTAACGCTGCCTTTCCCGCAGCAATACCCCCGGTCTGCACGTTGTTTCTCTTTCAGAAACACAGAGGACTGTTTGTATGATGCGATCACAGACACGCTGCAGAGTCCAGTGGAGTGTCATTTTTATTTGTTATAGTTTGGGAAGATTGAAAATCGGTAGGGAAAGCCAGCTAAGTCGGTAGGCGGTAGAAACTTGTCAAAAGCGGTAGACTACCGCCCAAATCGGTAGGGTTGGCAGGTATGGCACAACTGTCGTAAAAAAATGAAGACTAAAAATAATAAATAATAACCCAATTGGCCCTATAGATGCTTATATATTATTGTAGCGTTCTACAAAGGGAGTCGGAAACAGGCTTCAAGTTATTAGGTTTTAATAACTTCTCTTATTCACACACGTTCACAGGTTACAGGTACAGCTTGTGGGTTCAACCTCACACTGAACTCTACACTCCAACTCACACCCATATATAGCAGTGTCTACGTCACAACTTCCCGCACCTCGACCAGCATCACTGTGCAGCTCTGTGATTGGCAGAGAGACGGGGGATGCTTGAGTGACACCCTCAGCACCCTATACAGGGTCGCTACACTATTTATTCGGAATAATAACGTTTGGGGTAACTATTTGTATTATTATACGGGAATATGCTCAACTTCCATGTGTACAGATGCAATGTACCAAGAGAAGTATCCGCATTGAGACACAGCGCAGGTTTCTGCACGTATAGAAACCATCTCTTATCAGCCTCATCAATGCTCAACCAACACAAACTGGAACTGTCTCATATGCCGTAATCCCAACAATTGGTTGCCAAGTCATCAAAGCTTTTTTTTTCACGCTCACAGTCCTTTCCCGAACATCAGAAGTCCTTCGGCACGCTGAGCTCCCTGTTGGGCCCGGGGCTGTTGTTAAAAGCCACATAGTTGTGACCCGTTGGGCTGTGGTGAACGTGCGGGAAGAACGATGGGATGTATGGCATGGCAGACATTAGGCTCGGGCTGGTTGAGGAGCTCTCGATGTAAGGAAGAGAGATCATCTCGCCCTGGTCCCACACGTGGAAGGTATTGTGGGTGAAAGGATGCACAGATGGTGGATGGCTGGAGACCACAAGCTCGCATTCTTTGTCATTTTCCTCGTCACCAGTCGGACCCAAAACACACTCTAAACAAAGGAGACATTGGTTAGCTTATAGATTTCATTTGACCAATGATATAAGAATATATGATAAATAAATGGCGGCTGAATTGTAGTGTTGTAATGTCATAAATCCATTATTTTAGGCCAAAGGTAGGCTACATGGGGTTATTCTGCACGAAGCATATGTATTCAACAAAGTAAATGCATATACATTCACATACTGACAACACAGGTTATTTTTGAGAGAAGTGAAAACAATAAGCAAGCTAACGGAAAGGTCCTAATAGTAAAGGTTACCATCATGCTGGTCTTATCAACGGGGTATTTAGCTAAAAGATAGAACAAATTGTTGAAATAGTTGGATGGAAGTATAAAATAAATGGGGGAGAAGCTAAAATTGTTAGTTATAATTAGGAAATAAACATTCAATGTTGGTAGCATTTGATAGCTATGGGTAAAGAATGCTAACAGTTAGCTTTAAGTAACTTCTTCTCAATGTAATGGTTAAACAAGGCTAGCAAGTTAATTAAATGAAAATGATTCATAGTTAGCAAAAAGTTACGGATACAACGTTGACATGGTTGACAGTTACCCAGTGGCAGACAACACATCTTTAACACTGACAATTATATGTAAATATGTTGTAACCATGTTCACTTTTGTCTCTCCGCTGTGTCGTGTACAATATTAAAATGCAACTTAAAAAAACAGGGTATTGCTTTGAAAATTAAATGTCAACTTTTCCCTTTTCATCATCAGAACGCTGAACTTTGTGAAAATGAAAATAGAATTATTATCGAATAACACATTCATTTGTGGTAAATGCTAATGCTATGTAATTGCATGGGCTTCCATACCTTGCATCAGGTGTTGCATTGGTCTCAAGAACCACCAACAACTTACTAAGCTTGTATGATATTATTACAATAACCCATAGATTCCACTTTACATTTGCTCGTTGAATAAGTAATGGAGTAAACAAACCAAACTGTAATTAGCATACATCTTAAATGTCCTCTAGAATGAAATATACCTGTAATGTCAATGGCCAGATCCTTGATGAGATGTCCCACAATAGCATAGGCAACTCCAAACACCACCAGGACAGCGATCAGCAGGTAAAGCACCGTCTTAGGCAGGGGCACCAGGTCCTTTATTGGGGGCTTATACTGAATATACAGAGGGTCTTCTAAGGTGGAAATTGGGACCCCTTTCCCAGTTTTGACCACATTGGTGAAGTTAGCAACATTCATGATGAAGGAGGATTATTCCAACAGAGAGAGGACTTTTGGTTCTTCGTTATCACTTAGAATTGGACAAAGACATGACAGTAGAAGTCCTCACGTGAAGCAAAAACCACCAGAAAGGAGCGAAGAAAACCTGCAAAAAAAAGGAAATTGAGAAAGTCAGATAATTTGATTAATATGGGAGGTTTTTCTCATTGTTATTTGTGTGAAATGACCTACAATAAGAGCGTAAATATGTGATTTGTCAATGTGAAAACACCTTCCACTGATAAAAAAATACAATTGATTAATTCAAATTAATTCAAATAATCTCAAGCATTTTATTTGAAACAAATTCCACGTAAATTAAAAGCATCTGTGAATATATATAACTATATATTTGTAACATTTACACATGTGTGTAAAAAGCAAATCAACGCACGTAAAACTACAATCCACAAATAATTCCCAAACGGCTGATTGTTAACACAAACACATTGAGACAAACCTACCTCCATATATCACCAGCGTTTAATATTTAATGCATTTCCAACCTTGTTTTTCGAAGCCCAGAATCCATGCGAAGGTTTGAGTGAATAATTCTTCTCGGTAAAGTAAATCCCAGAAGCTCAGCGGCTCAACTTGTCCTTCCCTTATGTCCTTGGTGATGAAATGAAGCGCTCCTCTCTCTGTCTGCAGGTGGTCTCTAACCTGTTGGCTCGGCCCACTTTCACTCACCCACGCAGGATTAAATATGGCGTCGTCTTCCCCTAATCTAATACCCTCCAGTTACCGAGAAGTCACCCTGCAGGAACTCAGTCAGTCAATTAGCAAAGAGTAGAGGGTTATTAGACTGTCTCGAAATGTTGGTTAGAGATCTGATGGGGTGTGGATATCAGGACTACACTCCTTTAAATGTAGTTTAGTTGAACTAGTGGTGGAAGAAGCACTGATATACTTTATTTAGGTAAAAGTAGTAATACCTCAGTGTTGAAATACAAGTAAAAGTACAACAGTATAAGCATCAAAATGTATTTAAAGTACCGAAAGTAAACGTAATCCCTATACATCATTGACATATATATATATATATATAACACTGGTTTTTAAATAAGTGATCATTAACCTATTACATGTAGCTGGTGAAGGTGGAGCTTAACTAAATAAGAAACTACAAACTACCTCAGGTATACACACACACACACACACACACACACGCACACACACACACCTTGTCTTAAAGGGGCAGGTGCTATAAATAGACTGTAGACCTTTCTGACCCGCAAAGAGCAACTTAACAGTAAATCTCGTGTCTTCTGACCCCCTCTGGTTAAACCCTTACGGTTCACCGTGGACACATTTGCATTTTAGATTTCTCTTATGCTGTGTTAATGAATATATGTGAAACACTCCTGAAATGTAAGTTGATTCTTTGGAAATATTGGAAGTCTAACCATAGCTCCAATAAAGTTTATATTAAGAGTTTAGCCAAAACACAAAATGGCTCCAGTGAAAACTTAAAACCATATCTTCTATTCATCCCAAGGCTATATGAGTATAAAATCATGTTTTCTGTTATATCAGACTTTCAATCTGGGAGCCCTAGCATCAATATTTGAATATTTATTTCCTGGATTCCTGCAGAAAAATAGGTAAAAATCCACGTTTTCCTTACTTTTGCAGCTACATAAGGGTGGTTTGAATCTGTGCACCATTAAAAGCATCACATTTGTAGACAGAATAATGACATTTTAATTTACTGTTCTTAAAACAAGTGTGACTTTTTTTAATTAGGAGTTTCTCAACCCGGTCTCACAGTCTGCGTACAAATGACACGACTTTGCAAAGGCGTGCAATAGATACGGTGAAGTACCGTGGTAAATTTGGTTTTATATTGGACGTTGGATATTCGACACATTCGAAAAATCTATTTAACACTGGCTTCGATGGACGAATTGTTGTCAAACCAACTTCGATGTGTTAATACAAGGCCTGCCTATATAACACAAAGCTTTTTTTTTCAAAAAACCCACCTTTTGATTTTATACAATTTTTTTAGTGTTAGAAAATGCTATAAATCTATTATGCGGCTTGACCTTTTCACCTACCCGTGTCAAAACACATCTGATTAACTCGGCTAACTGCCCTACACTTAACACAAAGCTTCTTTTTTTGGGGGGTGCTCAGTGCGTGCGCATGCTCAGTAGCGCTAGGTAGCAAAATTCGACCAAGTACCCCTGACAGGTAGCATTGTGTTGATACAGGCTCTTTGAGCACATTTTCAGATTTGATTTAGTTTGACAGCCCTTATATTGAAATCTTAACAAATTTTAAAGGTGATTATGCTACATGGAATTCTTTAAATGACTTAAAATTGCTAAATATAAATCTTCACATAAAACAACCAAAGGTTGACACAGGCAATAGTAATGAAAGTTACTTTTATGTAAGCATTTTCAAGGATATGCCAACAGAAAGGCACCTCAGGACGACAATAATCCGGATATTACTACATCGCTTCCATACAATATAAGGACTTCAGAAATAGTAGGCAAGAGGATATTTTTAACTGCCAGTTGAAAACACTGTATATGTCCTATATTGCAACATGGTCAAAAAGACAAAAACAAAGAACTGTTACCAATTTTGATGATGAGGAACATTTTAACAATCAGAGTGTTTGCTTTTTCTCATGCAGAGGGTACTTTTCTTTGTTCATTGGATGTGTTATGACATGTGTAGTTGAAAAGGTCAAGCCGCATAATAGATTCATAGCCTTTTTTTAACATTAAAAAAAATTGTATAAAATCAAAAGGTAGGTTTTTTGAAAAAAGAAGCTTTGTGTTAAGTGTAGGGCAGTTAGCGGAGTTAATCAGATGTGTTTTGACAGGGGTAGGTGAAAAGGCCAAGCCGCATAATAGATTCATAGCCTTTTTTTAACATTAAAAAAAATTGTATAAAATCAAAAGGTGGGTTTTTTGGCAGGCCTTGTATTAACACATCGAAGTTGGTTTGACAACAATTCGTCCATCGAAGCCAGTGTTAAATAGATTTTTCGAATGTGTCGAATATCCAACGTCCAATATAAAACCAAATTTACCACGGTTGCAGAAGTCCGTTTTTGCGTGCATATATACGCTGATATTGTCAAACATTAAAGCAAAGAGCTCTGTGGCTTCAGGCTTGATCGCCGTTCCAATGACAGTTTTAATGTTTGCGGTGCAATACACGACACAGCAGCTTATTGGGTTATGGTTAGGGTTAGGGTTAAATAAATGGCAAAGATATGTAGAAAAAAAACGCATTTAAGATACGTTCATAACAAACGTAGCGTGGGAGTATCATATGCACGCAAAAACGGACTTCTGCGTATCTATTGATCGCCTTTGCAAAGTCGTGTCATTTGTACGCAGACTGAAGAGAGTGGGCTACAACATCATTTTGAGAAAATATGTAACAATTGATACAAAATTACCAGATATTTTTTTAAATGTGTTACGTGTATATATTTTCATGAATGGGCGTGCGTTATCAAACTGAGAGACATTACTGATACTTAAATAACCTTTATTTATTAAAGCTCTCATCCACATCCTCCTCCTCTGGCACGGTTACATCACAGTGACTCACAGTCGTCCCCTCACTGGATCACTTCTTTAACCAATCATACAACAATCTGCATAATTAGATCAAATCAGAAAACATTAAATCTTGACATGCGACTACAAACACACAAACACACAAACACTGGGAACTAATGCTTTGTTGTTTTAAAATTACAGTGTCAACGTTGCAAACATTAGTAACAGCAGCATCTAGATGTTGACCTCAGAGTGGTGCAGAAAAATTGTCGATAATTCTGACTTTTTACCCAAAAACGTTGACACGAGGGGACCTAAAAGTACAAGAACACCGACTCATTTCCAGGTTTTAGGACTCATTCCTGCACCACTCTATTAAAAGTCCTAATTTATTTCCCAGTAGAGTCCATGCAAGTCTCTACAGGGAATAGGGAGCTGAGGAAAGCCTCAGTTAAAGTGTAATTGTCAGTAGTAAAAATAGCCCTTTTTAAACTCTTTCTAAATTACAATAGGTCACACTTTGAAAATAAAGCACTCGAATACATTTCCTTTAAATCCGATTGAAAGATATTTCAGATAGAATTCATGAAAATAATCTCAAAACTGCTCCATGTAAAATGTGTTTTGAAGGACGGCAGCTTCCTATTGGACGGTCTATTTGTTGACGGTGAACGACTGCAGGCCGGTGATCGCTCGGCCCAGGATCAGAGCGTGGATATCATGAGTTCCTGAGGAGGAGACACATGTAGAGACACATAATCAACATTTAAATATCATAACAGATGAGTGAGTGATCATCATACTAATGGTTACCAAGCCAACACATCGTTATGACATCATCAAGTGGCCAAAATCTGATCAGCTCATTTTCATTTTATAGAAATGGATCAGGACAAAAAGAGAGAGAATCTTTGTTCCTGAAACTTTCAGAGTCTCTTTACACAGAGGGGACACATGTTGATGTAGAAGAGACATGAAGAAGAGGGGACA